>JAJMCF010001282.1:0-26530 GCA_030585045.1 Zhuliangozyma parablackwelliae | reverse complement strand
CCCCCCCCCCCCCCCCCCCCCCCCCCCCCCCCCCCCCCAGCGCCCGTCCTTATATGGGGTGAGGGTACTGTTGCTCGGATATGTGCCAGCATCGGCATAAGTGGCCGAGGCAGGGTGGGTGGTCTGGAAATGGAACTATTGCAAAGAGACAGAAGTTTAAACACAACTAGTTGCTCGTATAAACAGCAACCGAGTTAAACAAGAAAATGAAGCAAGAAATCGAGGAAGCAAACGAACCAGAAGGCAACAGTTCCCACCGTGGTAGTCCTTGCTGTTCATCTTCTCGAAGCTTATAGTAGTCTGCTATTGATTGCATGCCACATATCCGGCGACACCCACACATTTCATCTTCTATACACACATACAAACCTTCTTTTTCCTTGCTGGTTATGAGCATGTTGGGGGGTCGGGTCCATACCCATGGCTAGTGTTTCTTGGGCACGCATTCGTCTTCGGAAATGTGCTTGACATATATCCTACTGGGAGCACGGGAACTTTCACTCTCCGACAACCGCCGCCGCCTCTTGTAGTTGTCGTCACTCGTGGCCACGGCAAGGAGCCTGTCCTCCGGGGAAAGGGCAATCTTGACAATGCTCTCGGGCTCTTGCTCATGCGACAAAAACTTGGGGTACTGCCTCATGCGTTTGCGCTTGTCGCAGTCCCAGAGACACACGGCGCCATCGGACCCCAGTGTGAACAAGGTATGGTGCTTGGTAAAGGCAATCGAGTTGACCGGGTACACCAAGTCGGCGCCGGTGGCCTTGTCCGGGTGGCGGTGGCACTTGAACGTGAACCGCTTGCTCTGCTGCACTTCGGGGGACGAGTCAAAGTACTCAATCGATACTCGTCCGTCAATGGTGGAGAGGGCAAACCCTTCGTTGTTGAACGTTTGCATATCCTTGATTTGGTACTTTAACCCCACCTCCCTGGTCTCAATGGGGGTGCGCAAGTTGCCCAAATCGTAAATCTCAATCTGGTTGCCCTGTAACCCGACAACGAGGTATTTGTCCGACGTGGCCATGGTGAGTATCTTGCGCTTATTCTGTTCCACCACCGTGGGCCGCTGCTGCCGCGTGTCAACCATTTGTAACCGGCCATTAAACAGCGACGCAACCACGGTGTGCGCATCTACGCCACACAAGTTGTTGATGCCGCTGCTCACATGGACCTGGGTCTGCGTGTTGTCGTCGTCGTCGTCCACTGACGATGCCATGTTGCGTCCCAACTTGCCATTTTCAAAGTCGAGCTCGCGCACGGTACCGTCGAGCAAGCCGGCAATTGGAGCCAGCGTGGCTTTGGCATCGTATAGTAGGCACAACGGGGTGTCGTCGGTCTTGAACACGGTTGCTGGGTCTCTGGTGGGTGGCTCGTGGGGATTCAAGAGCGACTTGCATTGGTAGAGCAAAATCTCGTTGTTCCAGGTGCTGACCAATAAACTATAGTCGCCATGGGGCGAGAACTGGACATCGGATATGACGTCCAAGTCCTTGGGTGCGTGCAACTCGATAAAGTTGCTGGTAATTGTCATTGAGGTGAAGTGTCTGTGGGGAGGGGGTGAAGGGGAGAGGGTGAAGGGGAGAGGGGATTTTCTGCTGCTGCTGCTGCTGCTGCTGCTGCTGCTTGTCGTAGTTATGTCACACCACACGCGGAGAAAGAAGGGGGAGAGAGAAAAAATGAGACAAGCCAGAGGGTGGAGCAGAAGGTTTCCCAAATAGGATGTCTACAAGAAAGGTCTTTGCGTTTATCAATTAATATCTCGTGCTATAATGGGGTTTCTACTGTTTTGGTGGTAGTGGTGGTGTGAGAACCACTTGTTCTTCATTCTTTTGTTGCCCTAGCTGGCTCTTGTCGTAATGGCCTAGCGCCTCCGTTATCCTTGCCAACTCACTGTCAAACGAGTATCCCCGTTGTGCTGCTCCGTAGATGAACGAATCCTGCTGCAAAATCTCATGCACATTCTTGCTCAAAAACTTGGTGGTGGGCGGGTCGCCATGGAGCAAGTTTGTAAACTCGCGCCGGTGGAAACTTGTCACCTTCTGCGTCTTTAAATACGTGGCCAACAAATCTTCGTGCTGGAGCAAAAACGTGAGGTACTCCTCGTCACTCATCTCCACCACGAGCGAGTCCTTCAACAGGCTTTTGAAACTCACCACCACTTCCTTGGCTATCCACATGCGCAACTTGGGCAGGTACATGTGGCCCTTGTTGAATGTTCTCTTGATTGATTCGAGGCCAAACGTGTCGGTCAACATTTGCTCAAACCGGTTGGGCACGTACCCGTACTCGCCCTCCACGAGGGTCAATTTCAACGGCGACAAGTCGGCGAGGCGACTAAAGTGGTTGTTGCGGCAGTTGTATACTTGCAACTGGGTGTTTTTGGTGATGTTGTCGGCCTTTTGGAGGTGCTTGGAGAGAAAGGGGTTGTAGCGCGCGGGGGCCAGGGTATCGGTCAAGGCCAAACCCGTGATGTCAATGTATAACCCCGTGTCAATGTCGATGAAGCGGGCATCAATGTTGTTTCTCCCCTTTCCTCTGATCCGGTACGAGATCGGGGTTGAGACGTCGAGAAAGTACCGCCCGTACCGTCTGTCGTCGTCAGCATTGTCGCTGCGGCCGAAATCCACAACCACCGTCTGGTTGAACAACATGGTCAAGCGGTGCAAGTCCTCAATGGGCATCTTGACGTCAACATCACCGTCCCACGGCAACTGCAACCCGTTCCAGTACCACCCATACAACGACCCGTGGAAGATCCACACGTTGATGTCGTAGTAATTGGTCAATTTCAAAAACGCCTGGAGCAACCCGTGGATCGACATGGCTCGTTGGGGCGAGATGCGGATAACGGTGTTGATGAAGCGCCAGTCGTGGTGCAACCCAAAGTACGACAACTCCTTTTCCAGAATCGTGGCTTCGTGAAAGTACTTTGCCGGGTTCGGGTCCACATACGACGTTTTCAATGCGTGGAGATAGTTTTGGGTGGTTTTGTTGTGCACCTCCTTGTCATTGTCCAACGCCAAGATTTTGGAGTAGGTCTTGTCGATAAACATGTCATGCGTAAGGGTCTTTTCGTACGCCAAGGGTGCACCCGAGGGTAGCTTTCTGGACAACTTTTTGAGTTCCTTCTTGATGTCTATGGTTGCGCCCGGGGTGTACATGGTGGAGTCGGGGATCTTGATTCGTTGGTTGGCCACGTCGACTTGCAAGGCCTTGTCGTCAATCAAAAAGGTCATGGACAACGGGAGCGGCATGAAATCGTGGAGGTAGGACTTGGCATTGACGCGGCGGTATTTCTCCGACGTCTTGCCCGAGTCCTTAAAGATGTGGAACCCAGGAGAGTATTTTTCCTCGGCAATGTGCTTGATGTCGTCCATCTGCTGCACTCGCGGCTTTTCGGGACTGTTGATGGCATCCTTTATCTGGGCATCGCTCAAACAATGCGCCACTGGGTTTTTCTTGTTGCTGTCAAACATGACACAGTCTCCCTTGGTGATGCCAAACTTGTACTCAACAAGGGGGGACATGTCTGAGTAGTCGGCCCAGTGGAAGGAGGGGATCTCTCTCTCTCCAGAGTTGAGGTGTTTCAACACGAGCCCAAGGGTTAGCCTGGGGTCGAACTGGTAGTAGTCGGGCATCGTTGGGGGCACGGTAATAACGTGGAACTTTTCATGGGGCATCTTGGGCTTGAATGACTTTCCGTCGGTGGCTGTTTTCACCATTTTGAGGAGGTTGGTGTCGTCGTGGGACAGGAGGACCACTTCCCGTACACACGACATGCCCATGTTGAAGTATTGTTGCAACGGGGGGATGCCGCTAACGGACAAGACGACTAGTATGAGCAACACTTCGAGGACGAGAAGTACGCTTCGCGATCGTCTCATCATTTTTGGGGGGTAGGGGGTGGGGGGATTGTTGTTGTTGAGGCTGTTTATTGTTGTTTCTGAGGCTGTTGATGCTGTTGTTGAGGCTGTTGTTGTTTCTGAGGCTGCTGAGGCTTAGGCTGAAGCTGAAGCTGAAGCTGAAGCTGTTGTTGTTTCCGAGGCTGCTGAGGCAGAGGCTGAAGCTGTTGTTGGTGAGAGGTGAAGAATACCTTTTTTGTATATATGTATTATGAACAAGATACGTTGGGGTAGGGTAAAATTTTTTTAAGTCAGCGAGAGACGTAGAGTGGGGAGAGTTGGTCAGCTGGTTAGTTGGAGTGTAACGTGAGGCTTAACTTGTAAGAGAGCGAGATGAAATTTATGGGCAAGGAGTCGTAAGACAATTAAAAAAAAGCCCCCTATGCATTTCATCTTCATTCACTCTCTCTGCCTACTCCCTTCGTCTGTTTCACTGCGGTGCCCTCCCCCCCCTTCCCCCCCCGCTGTGCCCTGCCGCCTCCAAACACCCACATAGTACAGGTGACGCAGATGAGGTAAAAATTGCCCCTTCTGAGTTGCAAACTGCCGAAAAATAACACAAAACCAAACAAAGACAGGAAAAAATAAATCGAGATGATGAAAAAAAAAAAAAAAAAAGAAAAAAAGAAATTTGAAAATCTCCACCAACCGTAAATGACGACATGCTTTTTTTTCCTTTTCTTTTTGGTCTCGTGCCTTTCGTACTCCCTCGTCTTCTCTTGTTCTAGCTCGTTTTCCTACTTAACTCTCTCGTCTCTCTCTCTCTAACCCACTGCATTGTTTGCTGCTTAACTCCTTCTACACCTGAAACATACACCAGACGAAGGGGGAGAAAGGGTCAAGACTACTCAAGACTTCTTTCCGCTTCCGACTCTCAACTTCCGGCGTAAATCCTCCTCGCGACACGGTGATTCCAAAGCGCCAACCCCCCCCCTCGTCTCTTTCTTGATATTGAGCCTGATTATCTCGCCTGGATCTTGGTCGGGCTCAACCCACTTGAACCCATCGCCGTGGTTCATGAAAAAGTCCAAGAAAATAAGTTCCTCCGGTAGATCCCTCAATTCCATCTGACGTTTGCTCACCTCGCGCCTGAAAAACGCTTGCAAGTCGCCAACATCACTATCGTGATCGGCATCGGCATCGGCGTCAGGATCAGGATCAGCATCTGCCCCAGATGCCCCAGATGCTCCAGCGGCCATATCTGTGTTGTCAGTGGCGAGTTCAAGCACATAGTCTCGCGCGGCATACACGTTCAAATCCAGCCGGTCGCGCACTTTGGAATGGTGGTAGTTCAAGAGGTTCACCTCGCTGTGCTCCTCCAAGTGCGTGATTATTCGATTCACAGCAATGAGCTCGTCCTGGTGCATGTAGTTGTAAACCACACTATTGTGCCGCCGGAAATTGACCCTCCCGAGACGTTCCACAATGTACGCTCTAAACACGCCAAGAAACACAAGCAAAGAGCTCACCACGTTCATGCCCAACCAAGCTGCAATGGGCAACCCCGGTAGGAGCATAGCCTCCGTCCCGGTGACAATCACATTCAACCCAACAAAAGAAACAAGCACAGCGGCACATTTTCGCCGCCTATGCTCAAGGTATGCGGCCGAGTTGGTGGTCTCATCCACCAACTTGAACGCATTGTGATAATCGCTCTGTCCCAAGATATGGCCCAATGCCATGTCAGGCACAGACTTGTCCCACACGCGCGCAAAGTTGGCTCCCACAACGTCTATGGCGTCCGGCGCCGGTGGGAACGGTTTGGTGTTGAGGTACAGACGCACAATGGCATTGCTGGCGATGGAGTCGCTTTTGTAGTTGTGGAATACCACTTGACTCAACTGCCGTTCCAACTCGTGGCTCGAGGGGGAAAACTTGATCCCGAGCGGATTATCTCTTGGCGCCGCAGGGGCTTTGGTGACTTGCAAGTGCCGATTGGCTTTGATATAGTCAATGAGAAGCAGCTCCTTGTTGGTAGACTTGGCGTACACTTTTGCTAGCTGCAGAAGCCGGTTGCAATACGTCTCATAGTTTAGGGGATGGCGAGTGAAGAACATGTGAACATGTCTGGGGAAAAGAACTGCAAGGTGCAGTGGATAGGTAGATGGTTGTGGAGGTGGTTGTGGTTGTCTATACCTCAGGTTGTGGTGGTTGTCTGGAGATGGCGGTAGTGCCAAACACAATCAGTGCCATACACGACATTGTTCATTTCACAAATAATGTCTCCCATTAAATCACACTTTTCCTATTGCGGCAATAGGTAAACAACCCATGTGGTGAAAATATCTGGGGGGCTTAATTGAAACAGATACAAGTACGGAGGGGAAATCAGTACATTGATCAGAAGCAGCAGCAGAAGCAGCAACAGCAACAGCAGCAGCAACAGCAACAGTAACCACACATCCGCCATCATGAGCCAATATGATACTACCTCCCAGTTCTCGTTCGCGTCGTCCCACATCAGCACCAACCTATCGCCTCTGACGAATCAAGGGCACGAATCATTCACCACCCCACCGACTCATAACCCACCAATCATCGCCGTGTCGCCAACAGACCCCCTCACACTCACGCCCTCGCCCAACCACAGTGACACCACCACCGCCCAGAATGACAAACCCGTTGCCCAGTATCTCCCTGCCCCCAGCACCCTCTTGCCCACGCCAACCAGAAAGCACCACCCTAAGGGCGTGGAGTCGCCCAATGCCGTGGGCGTGCCCGTGAGGCTTGCCGATTTGGACGCCGTCTCCTCTCTCGAATCGTTGACGCTCCACCAGCCACCCCTGGCGCTGAAATTGCAGGCCAATCGGGAGTCGGTCATGTCGCACATTTCGCAGTACTCGGGCACGTTGCAGGAACAGGCCGTGCCCATGACCATAACCCGCCACGACTCCACCAAGATCAAGCACGTCACCGATGAGGATGATGATGAGTCTCACTCGGTGCGGAGTGTCGAAACCAGCCAGTTGGAAGCAGGCAAGGATGAAGAAGAAGAAGATGACTATGATGAGGAAGGAGAAGAAGAAGAGGAGAGCCATAAAGGAGACGAAGACCAGGGTCATGGAGACGAGGAGAGCTCTATCCTTTTGGGCAAGTTACCAACAACAAAGGGCACTGCTGCCAAGGGCGCCGATCCAGACATTACCTACGACACCAACATTGAGGGGAGCATACCTGCGCGCTCGCCCAAACGGCCCACCAGCATGATTGTAGGGGAGGAGAGCAATAGGAGATCGATGCAGATTAGCAATGATTTGGACAAGTTGATGTTGGATGCATCGTCTATACACCCTAAGGATGAACAGGAGGGAGAGCAGGAGGGGGCGCGGGAGGGAGAGCACGGCGATGACAAGGCAAAGCAAAAGAGAGACGGATTTGGGATCGACCCAGTACTCAAACACAGAGTGCGTGCTAGTTTTGATGGACAAGGTGCAGTCGAGGACGACACCGACAATGCCGACGACACGGTCCATGACGACACGGTCCGTGAAGACCCGGTCCACGACCAGATCCTCCCCAAAACACGCAGCCTCCCACCTCGTCCCACCAAGGATGATATCCGTCGGGCGCGTGAGGTCTCTGCCTCAATCCACGAGCAACAGCAGGAACGGCAACAGCAGGCACAACGGGATGGCCCCACGGCCAGCACCGATGACGATTTCTATGACGTCCCTGATCCTGCAAATGTTCAACCGCCCACCACAAGAAGCAAATCGGTCAAGAAATCAATCCGACGCGGCAAGGGATCCACCAAAAAGGGAGGATCCAAGAAACACGGACATGCGCCGCTCAAGCCATTCTCATACAATACTCTAATCAGCTTGCTCGAGAGCATGAACGGCACCATTGTCGGCGAAGAATTCCAGAGCTTGGCCATCCCCGCTAAGGAAAAGCTCTTGATTGAAAAGATTATCGATTCATTGAGTCGATTAACCAGCGATATGATTATGGACCAGGAGCGGTACAACGTGGGGATCCAGAGACTAGAAAGCGCCTTGCGTGTATTGGAAGGATTTATGTAGGCGGATATTTATGTAGGCGGAGTCGTCGTCGAGGTTGTTGTTGTAGTTGACGACGACAAGTACAATATAAAACATTTGGAGATTTTAGTCATCATTTCATCAACCAAATTGGAACTAATGAGAAAATCATAGTTGAGCTTGATCAACACCGTGTCCCTATCCAAATTGATCAACTCGTCGTCCTTGTTCCTCTCCATATCGTTGATGCTCTTGAATATCAACTCAAAGAGCTTTTTAAACTTGACGTTTTTCAGGTTGAGGTTATCCCGGAGCGAAACCTTGACCAAGTTTTGCTCCACCTGGGAAAACCGGTTTTGCTTGAATGATAAACTAATGGTGATCTTGTCCTTGGCAATCTTTTTCGAGCTGGGAGTCTGCGAACTTAGGTAAAACACAAACTGGACGAGGTTGAGGTTGGCGAGCATCACGTCCACGTGCAATTTGGGAAGCCCGTTGGGGAGTTTCAAGCTGGATCCATGGGTCTCCACGGTGGACTTGACATTGTCAATTGCATTCAACACCGGGTTAATCTCCTTGAGGTATTTGACCATGCCCATGATATTGGTGTCCTGTTCAAGGTACTTGTTCAAGTAGCCCAAAATGATGTGCTGCGGGTGAACAGGAGTAGCAGAAGAAGCAGTGGTGGTGCCATTCTTCACACTCAACTCTATACTGTCCTCTGCCCGCAGTGGGAGCTTGATCAAAAACACATTTTCAGGACCAACGCCATCAATCTTGATTGTAATGTCATCCATCGAATTACTCAACACTTCAACACCCCCACCCTTGTTCAACTGGTCGAGCACCTTGATCAATTTGTTCAACTTGTTCAACACGTTAAATGTCTTGTCCAACAAATTCATCTTGGTCTCAATGGTGTGCGACAAGTTAGCCACATCGTCAATCTCAAACGTATTATCGTCCCCGATTTTCAAGTCAAGACTGTTGGTGTGGCCACTGGTGGAGAGGTTGCTAATGTTTAAATTCCGCAACTGGCCAAAGAGTTTCAAGTGCATGGTGCTCACGCCGCCCACGTTCTTCAACTCAATCTTGAGGAATAAACTGGTGGACGAATTGCCAAGGGGGATGATATCGTCATTGTAAATCATAATCATTGACTCATATATGGTGGACCCTGGGGGGCTGTTGGTGTTGGTGGTGGTGGTGGCACCACCACCACCACCACCACCACTCTGTTTCTGGCTGATGCCCAATTTCTTCAATGTCGTTTCTGGGTGGGTCAATTTCACAAACTTTACCCGGCGCACCTGCAACTCCTCGACAATCATATGGTCGATAATCATGTTGGAACAGAGGGTGCTCAACTTGATGAAAAAGGAATAGTTCAACTGGCTTGGGTCAACGCCAAAGGGTGGGTCAGAAACAGAGTCGGTTGAGGAGGTGGAGTTCGAGCTGGAAGTAGAGCTCAAACCCACGTCGCCCTCAAACTTTAGTTCCTTCACCCATTGGATCTTCCAGTCTCCACTGATGCTCCTGATTCGGGCCACCCACCAAAAAGTGCTGGTGGTTGTTCCTGAAACCATATTGATCAAGAACCAGCTCGAGGGCCAATTCTTGCGGCGATAAAACTGCACCTTGAAATTGTTCCCCGCGGTGGTGGCATTTGTACTGAAAAAGCTCGTCAACTTGCCCATTTCATAATCGCCCACCTTGATGATTGCATTGTGGATCCACTGGGAGGTAAACAACTTATTGTTGATTTCCTTATTATACGTCTCCAATTTGAGCTGGACAAGCAGGTCAATAATGTGATTCACCATGTCGAGCTCGGCGATGTACTGTTTTTTGGGTACGGGGGCATTGATCCTTTTGGTAAATTGGTTCTGGATCGGGGTGGGGTCAATGAAATAAAAGAACCCCGTCAATGGGTTGATGGCAAACACCGTCGATTTGCTGGGCGAAAGCTTGATCAACAATTGGTGCGGGTTGACTATGCTCACGTCGAAATCACCAAGCTTGTCGTAAATCATCTGCATCAATACCTGGGCGTGCTTGTTGACAACGACATTCAAGATCAAATCGACATTCAAGTCTTCGTATTGGTCTTCGTCATGAGCGTGTCCATCAATGTCAAAGTCCTCGCCATCGCTTTCAATAGCATTTTCATTGTCAGCGTCCACCCCGCGCTTGCTGAATTGTGATTTCACCGCCTGGGTTAACTCGTCGTCGAAATTATACTTCCCATTCTTGAACCAGCGGTAGCTTAGATTGTACAGCTTATCAATGCCCAATTCAATAAAGCTCTTCCAGTTTTTGGAGAGGTAGTGCAGACTCCAGTAATTCACCACCACAAGACTCTTTCCCGTTTGGTAGTTGATCTGCAAATTCAGCCTCCACCGAGTGTTTACCACCAACTCCTTGAGCTGCTTGGCTATCAAGTACAACTTGAAACTTATGGCGTATTTGTGCAACAATTCATACAAGCCTTGCAACCCCAGGTTCAAGAGGGTGGAGTTGACCACCTTTTCCAATTTTTTCAAACTCCCCGCGGGCAACGCCGTAAACACTTTGCTGCCATTGGATCTAGAGTCACTCCCCGAGCCAGAGTCAGAGCCAGTGCCACGGTGGGTAATCAACTGGGTCTCTGGGTTAATGCCAATCAAAAACTTGAAATCAATAAAGAAAAACGGACTTCTGCGCATCTCCTCGGGCGAGTCATCCACAATGGCATCATTCCCCACCGTGATACTCACCTGAAACTCATTGTGCACCGACATGTACGCGCGGCCATCTTTGATAACATAGTGGAACCGCCGCGGTATATCCATCAACGCAAACCGGGTCATTAGCACCAAGTTCAAATCCGTCACTGCCTCCAACGTGCGCTGCGGTGACACGCCGCCCTGTTTCAAGTGGTTATAGCTCGGCAAAGTGGGTCTCCCACCATAGAGCACCTCCAAACTAGTGATCAAATCGGAATCGGGGAGTTTGGCCCCGCTGAACCCGGTTAAGTTGTGGAGCTGGAACAAGAGCGATTCAAAATGGAACTCCTGGTGTCGGAACCAACTCAACAAATCAATAAATTTGCTCACGTCGTGCGCCGCTGCCGACCACTTGCACAACGTATAGAGCTTGACAAAGTCCTGGCGCAACTGGATAATCAACTCGAGGAAATGCCGCTTTCGCACCACGTCGCTCTCGCTCGTCTGGGTGATGCTGAGATTCTCAACCTGCCTCGTTAGTTGATTGTACGCCTCCTGGGTGTAGAACTTGAGAATGCTCGAAAGGGGTAGTATGTTGGCCTCGATATGGGGGATGGGTGGAGGTGTAGAAACAATCACCTTTTTGTGCTGTAGTGGTGCAGTACCGTCTTGATCATTGTGCTGTAGTTGTACTGTGTCGTCGTGATTATTGTGATGGTCGTTGTGGCCATTGTGGCCATTGCCGTGGCTTATATCATGACCATTCTCATGTGGGTTTCCCGCAAAGCCATTAGTGGCCATGATGATGTGAGGACAAAGAAAAAGGGGGTGGTTTAACAATATACAGCAGTCACAGGTTGTGTATCAACTAATCCTCAATGATGGCGGTGCTTGAGCTTCCTTAACTTCCAGCAATTGGCGCTGTCTAATGTTCCTCTCTCTCTCTCTCTCTTTGGTTTTTCCTTTCGCTTCAACAAAGGAAGAAAAAAACTCCAGCGTCTGAAAAAGAAGGAAAAGGAAAAAAAAAAAAATCATTGAGCCCAATGTCGCAAAAATCATGACAATAAATACATATAATACAGCTAATCTAGTCTAGGAATAATAACAACAACATAACGACATAACAACAGTAGAGAAACTGGTGGTGAAATAAAGGAGCAAGTCCCCTCACATTCCAACGATTGCCAGGGGTACGCACTCCTTTATCCAGGCAAACTCGGCCTCGGCGAGAAGCTGCTCCACACTCACCCGTTTATCCTTTCTCACCAAAACCACATCCACCACAGATTTCAACAGGGTCAAAATCTCGCGGATATCGGGGTTGGCGGTTCCGGAAATGCGCTGGGGCAAGGTGTTCCATTCCCAGTCAATCATGGCGATTCTGTGCGCGGTGCTGTTTCTCGACCTTTTGCGCTTGAGCACCGAGGGCGACACGCCCTTGACTTGCGACGGTACCATGTCAAAGGGGAGACGGCCCTCAAGAATACAGTAGATCAACACCCCAATGCTCCATGTATCGGTGAGCTTGCCGTTGTACTTCACCCCCATAAGTATTTCCGGGGAGATATAATCTTGCGACCCACACCGGGTGGATAGCAACTGGTCCGGAGAGGCAAGTTTCTTGGACAAGCCAAAGTCGCTGAGGTTGATCACGGGGGTGGACATGAACTGGTTATACGAGAGGAGCTGGTCGATTTGCTCCGGTGTGTATAGCAAAAGGATATTTTCAAGCTTAATGTCGCGATGAATGACATTGTGTTTGTGGAGAAACGCGGTCGTGACCACCAACTCACACACCACGCGGTTGAGGTAGACCCAATAGTTGACATTGTTGAAGTTTGCCTGTTGGTTGTGGGCCAACAAAAAGGAAAGCAAGTTCCCGCCCTGGCAGTAGTTCATAAATATCAACTGGTTACAGTTTTCAGGAATCTCCTCTTCCTCTTTTTGTTGAATGCCATCTTCCGTCTCGGCTATTTCGTCACATTCAATTTCGTGCCGAGGGATGTTCAAGGTGATTTCGTAGTCAATCAAGCTGGTGATACATGGGTGGTACGACACGTGGTACAAAATGTTTAGCTCGCGCGTGATAAACGACTTGAAGTTGTACACCTGGGACTTGGATTCGGTGGGGACGGAAATGATCTTGATGGCAACGTCCTCGTCAAAGGCATCTAGCTTGGCCAACACCACCGTGGAAAAGTTTCCGTGTCCCAACTCCTTGACAAAGGAGAAGCTGTGGCCCAATCGAGTGGAGTAGAAAGTTTGGTCAACAAACTTGGAGGCAGCAGCAGCAGCAGCAGCAGCAGTAGCAGTAGCAGCAGCAGCAGTAGCAGAAGAAGAAGCATCTCCACCGCTGCCAATGACGGGCGACGATGATGGGGTTATGGGCGAGCTGGCTTTGGACGAAATCGTCATGGTTGACGAGCGGCCCAACATGGAACCTGAACCCTTGCCGTCCTCAATATCCACGGGGTTGGATACAAATCTCTTGGCACTGTGGTGTCTCGACAATGGTTTGTAGTCGGACACCACGCGGGGAGACGACAGCAACCGTGATTTGGCAACAAATATGCCACCGACAATGTCCGACTCCTTTGACGAGGACGACAAGGGCGAGGCCGAGCTTGGTGGTGGCGCCGCTAGCGAGTGTGGGGGGAAATGGCTATAGTTGGCAAACGATTCATTGTTGAGGATGGGCGTGGGCAAGTGGGTGATTCTTTCGAAATGGAGGAAATTGGGGCTGGTGGAGGAGGATATGGGCGACGATGATGATGCTGATGCTATTTGTGATGGGGCAGATGAGGTGGCGGTGGTGGATGCGGCGGCGGCGGCAGCAGCAGCAGCCGTAGCCGTAGCTAGTGCGTGGGGTTGGAAAATCACGGGTTCGCCAAGGAGGTTGTTGAGCGACTGTATGGAGCGGTGTTGCACAGCCGCGTCCTGGTCATGGTGGCTGCTGCCCATGTCTTCATCTGAGGATGGGTTGGAGGAGGAACAAGGTAGATGGATGCGTAAATCACTTATCCTCTTTGCATTGGGGGCCAATGGTGTCCTGTAGAGGGGGGAAGGGGGTCGGTCTGCAGCGGCAGCGGCTGCGGCGGCAGATGTGATTGTGGCTGAGTTGGAAGACGCGGATGGCGGGGAAGGGGTGGCAGTGATGGATGTATCTAGTGGTTTGGGCTTTTTTGAATACATGTATGGCGGTGGGTTGTCTAGTTGTTGTGTAGTGGAGATCTAAATTAATGTGTATGTGTATGTGTGTATGTGTGTATGTGTATGTGTATGTGTGTATGTGTTTGTTGTATCGGGTGGCGGGGGATCAGGGGCATAAAGGAATGAAAGCGTGACGTTGCTCGAGATGCAATCGATGAGCACAACGTGGGATGGGTCAGGAGGGAAAAGAAAAGGTGACCAAGGGGTTATGATATAAATGCAAGGCACCTGCAGGGGGCTTAACCAAAAGCGGAGAATACGCTTGTTGTGGGTTGTTGTTGTGGGTTGTGGGTTGTGGGTTGATTGTGCGCAAGGCTCGAGTGGAGGAAACCCGGCCTACGGGGATAACGTGGAAATGTGTTATGTGGTGGGTGCGCCGTTATAAGTTGAGGCGGCGGGGAGCTAGATGGGTTGAGGGTGTCACGGATGAAACAGCAACAAGGAAGAAGAACAAGAAGCCCACAACTGCTGACCGAAAAAGAAACAACTGGGAAAAGGGAGAAACAAACACGAGAGAGAGAGAGAAACAGAAGGGAAAAAAAAAAAAAACACAAAGGGCTGAGGGAAAATATCTTTTCCTTTTATACCGCGTTGTTGTCTGGAGAGAGAGAGAAAGAGAAAGACTCATCAGCCAGTGGCTACCAACAGCAAACAGAGTGGCAACAGCCAAGAGGTGGCGACATTTCCCACCAAGCCACTTCAGCGAGAAAAGAAAGGAGTATGTGAAGTCAAGCAGGCAAGAAATCACGGGAACAAGTAAAGCAAAGATTGGTTGCCATAGATAAGAAACAGAAGCAGATTGACAAAAAAAACAAACAATGTATAGCATTCACCCGTGTGACTCAATATATTGTTCAATCCCACACCCCCTTGCCACTGACACCCACTCTCCTCCCTTTGTCTCTACCAATCACTTGCCCCTCTCCCTTACCTTCTGTCTCCCTCCTCCCCTCTCCACATACAAGAAAAAAGGCTATTTGACGCCGTCCTTCATTTTTTCTTGGCATCGCTCCTATTTTTCTGTTTTCGCTGATCAAAAGCTGACAACAGAGACAAGAAAAAATGGCTGGCTCAGTTGATTGGCTGGCGAGTGGAGCCAAGAAACGACATTAGGGGCAAGCTTAATCAAGGATATATACCTTGGACGACAAGGCCAAGGGTAATAGATAAAGCGAACCCCGCTATTGTTTCTTGGCTGCTTAACCTCCTGACTTGACAACGTGCGGAGAGACAAATAGGAGTAAGAGCCACTCGGCGGGGAGGCAGAAACAGTGGCGAAAAGAGGAAAAAAAAATAGGATTTGACACAAAAAATGACACAAAAACGCAGTTGCCTCAATTTTAATGACACACTCGCTTCACGTGACAAAACACATATAACTAGAATGATTGTTTAATGATATATATATATATCTATACCACCAACATTTGCCCAAAATAAGAATGACATCACACCCCCACCACCAAAGAACTAAAAATCAAATGTAAACCAGTCCCAACCCAAAAAAACAATGTATAAAATAAGCAAAGAATGTTTAAGCAAAGGATAAAGTGGCAGGTGTAGCAGATGCAGCTGTTGCAGCAGCCACTGCTTTTGTTGTGTAGCTCGATGAGTTCAACGACTTTAGCAAATTCTTCAACTCCATCTCCTCCTTCAACGCCGTAAACTCAATAATTGGATCAACCAAATTTGGAGCTGGACTGGACGACGAGGAGCCTGAAGACGCGGTGGAATACCCCGTGGAATACACCGAGTTGCCTGATTCCACCGACGAGATCGAACTGGTGGAATCTTGTCTGTAGTGAAGTTGTTGTTGTTGTTGTTGTTGTTGCAATTGCTGCTGCTGGGTGAGGGCCAACACCGGCGATGTGGAGGAACACCTCGAGCTCGTGGGCGATGGGTATGCCTGAGCCACCCTCCGCTCCCGCTCCCGATTCTGCTTTTGTTCCTGCTTCCTCTGCTTCAAGTATGCCCGCATGCGTTGCTCCTTGACAATCTCGCTCCTGATCGGCTCCAAGAAAGAATCCAAACACCCAACCATCTCGTCATTACCCACCCTCAAATCCCAATTGAGCAAATAAATCAACTGCCTCTCCATCAAATTAATATCCTTGACGGAAAACAACCCATCGGTATACCTGGCCCAGTGCTTATTCTTGGGCGACGAGTCATTGTGGAACTTGGACGACAAAATCAAACAACTGAGCAAAATGCGGTGTCGCGTGCATGGCAAGCCCTGGGCGTGCTTGGGAAGCTTGGTCTTTAACCGGTTCAAATAAACCAATGTTGCCATAAGCGTGCCCGTATAAACATTGGTGTACCTCACAAGCTTGGTGAGAAATGTCATCAATGATGGCAACTGCTTGGTGGCATTGTCGGCGGTGGTGTAGGTAATGCTCTTGGTGTCCTTGCAGGGAATCACTTGCAAGGTGGCAACCACCAACTTGTGAATCATGTCGTGGGTGGTGGGTCCACTAATAAAAGTGTTTAATGCTTGAATATCTAATGCTGATGCCATGGTGGAATGTGTGTTGCAAAAATGTGTTGAATGTGTTGAATGTGTTGAATGTGTTGAATGTGATTGTCAAATCAGTGAAGTGTGATTGTCAAATGTGAGTGAAAAAATCAGTAAAGATCTGAGGTATGTAGTGAGTCTGCTTTCCAAAACCCCCCAAAAACTGGGAGATAGATTGGTATTCTTATACTCTTCTGACTCGCCAATTCAACGTAAAACCCATCTTCTTCCACATCTGGAGAAATTGGCATACAGAAAAAAAAAATGTAAATACAAATTTGAAACACAAAGGAGAGCAGAAAAAAAAAAAAAAAGTCGCGTAACAGAAAAGTGAGAGAAAATTTTGAAAGGGGACGTGATTCAACAAGCCCATGGACGACGCTGTTACAGACTCTGAGAAAGAACAACAACCGTGCCAAGGAGTCGTGACCTTTTCCCCAGCGACACCCCTGTCAGTATTGTAGCAGTATTGTAGCAGTATTGTAGCAGTGTTTTCCCCTTCCCAGGGTGTTGTGACGCGAATCTGAAAAATTTGCAACAGCCTGTGGTGTTTAAGGGGGTTGGGGACAATGAAAAGACTGTTTTTGATAACGTTTCCGTTTTAGTGCTGGCGCTGGTGCTGGTGGTCCAGGTGTCGACCAATACCCAAATGCGGAAAGGGTGGGACAGGACATGCACCACAAATTAGCAGGGCAAGCCTTTTTTTTTTTTTTGTGTGTGTGAAGGATTTCTTGGGCAACCGCGTTTCTTGTCCTCACGTGTTGAAAGGAGATTGGGGACAACCAAAACAGTCAACACAGCATGGACACTCCTTCAGCATCTAAGCCCAGGCCACGCATATAAGAAACACTCCTTCAGCATCTAAGCCCAGTCCCCCGCAGCACTGCCCCGATGGCACCGCCCCCCTTGGCATCGCCCCCCTTGGCACAGGCCCTTGTTGATCGTGGTTTCACCCTACAAGGCTGCATCACTCTTGTTTCACATTTGCAACAATATTGCCAGCCTTGATGACACACCATGGTAGAAACTCTCAAACACTAAAATCACTCTCTGACAACTCCCCGATTACACCAGTTGACACATTTCTGAAGGCAAAGGTTTGGTGGCACTGTCGTTACACCCACAGGTCTAGACTTTCTCTCTCACCCCTTCCTCCCACGGACTCCCCCTTCCCCGGAGCGGGTTGTGAACCCAACCGTCGATCATTTTCGGTGAAAATACTCAACCCCCCCCTGGCGATGCAACATTGCCTACACAGCTACATTTACCTGCAATTTCGTGCCTTGCTGCTATTGTAATTGAGTCGTCTCGGGGAATGGGCAACTCGTGTTCGAATTTAACCCCATTGGGACTCGCACCACCTCAGGGAGGGGCTAATTATAGATCCAACAGAGAAGAAAACAAGACCTTGCCTGTGACCGCCTGTGAAAGGGTAGAGCAAGGCGGGAGGGAGGCAAGAGACAAACAAGAATAAAAGAACGGGATCTAATCTCAGCGGAGTGTTTTTCCAAACCAGGCAAAATAAAGATGCATATCAGAAATTTGGGTATATACTGAGTCTGTCATGAAAGTACTGAGTACATCAGACTGGTGCACAGCGATCTTGTCGTCATTTAGACATCTTCATTTACTGGAAAGAAAAACACTCCCCCACTGTTTTGGAGTCTTTCCCCATTCAACGGGTCATCCGCTGATCAATCACATCAGCTCGTCCACCCTTCAGTGGACAGGCTCGTCTGTGTGATTAGCGTACCAACCCCTTGAACGGACAGAGTGGGTTGTGTTATTACTTTGGTGATGTGAATGGAAAATTTTTCTTTTCTTCTGCTCTCATTTTTTATACTACTTATACG
Organism: Zhuliangozyma parablackwelliae; assembly: GCA_030585045.1. Taxonomy (NCBI): domain Eukaryota; kingdom Fungi; phylum Ascomycota; class Pichiomycetes; order Serinales; family Debaryomycetaceae; genus Zhuliangozyma; species Zhuliangozyma parablackwelliae. The sequence continues at coordinate 8,368 of JAJMCF010001282.1, read as the reverse complement.
TGCCGTTACCAATTGAACATGATTACCCGGCGTAAATCACAACTGGGGCTGATTCCCGCTACCACCCACTGGTATTGCCTGGGGTAACGCCAAACATCTGGTCAAACGGGATGCTGTTGAAAAAGTCCATATCGGGAAAGGCGCCACCGCCGCTGCCAACCGAATCGGAGTAGTTTAATAAACTTTCCGGCGACACTGGCGCTGACGCACCAGTGGCTGGAGCAGTGGCAGTTGCAGTTGTACCACCACCACCACCAGCAGAAGACATTGTGTTGTTGTTGTTGTTGTTGCTGCTGTCAACATTATCATTATTTGCAACCGAGGGAGTGCCCGCCATGTCGTTCTTCATTGCCGCCATTTGCATCCACAAATTGTCAATCTCGGCATTGCCCACAAGCTTAAACTCCTCCACGTCGGTCCACGACTCGGTGGGGGTGACGTGCACTTGTCCGGACCCGGCTGATGCAGCAGACGACGCATGTACCGCCTGAAACTTCTGTCCTCCCGACAGTGCTGGGCCCTGTTGCACTGGCACCAGCGATTCAGCAGTTGCTGCCAGCTCCTCTGGCGGTAGCAGCGCCACCTGAAACTCTTCCACCACATCCTCTTCCACATCGCCGGCCAAGATCTTGGACTTTGAATACTTTTTCAAACTGGAATCCGTTATACCTATAAGCTCATCCATCTGTGCATCGTTCAACGCAAGAAACGGCACCAAACTGTCCTGGCTCTGTTGGTAAAAGTCATTCCCGGAAATGATTCTCAAAATGTATGTGTGCGACTTGGTCACCCGCCAGGCATAATAGTACCGCTGGCTCAACCGGCTCATGGCGGCTATGCAAAATTGGGTAATCTTTTTAAACAACTGCGACACTTTGCACAACTTGGCGTACCGGAGCCGGTACTCGAGACTATTCCTCAAACTATGGTTGTGGTGCTCCTCGTCGCTGTGGCGGAGCTGGTAGATTGACGAGTTGAGCCGGATCAAGATGGCGAAATTCAACTGGGTCATTTTGTGAATCATTGACTCAATGCTGGGGTTCAATATCAAGTCGGCCACCTCGCCAAAGTTGACATAATTGTCCGAGATCAACAGGATCAAGTTGGGGAAAAACTCGCCACACAACGAAGCAAGAATCTTTTTCAAGTAAAAGTAGGCAAACTCGACATTGCCCTTTTGCTCATAGTACAAAAACAAGTGGAAAAACACCACATTCAAAAACATCTTCATGTTGATGTAGTTTTTGCACTTCATGGCCTTGATAAAGGGGTACGCATAGTTGTCGCCGTCAAAGGGTTTAAGGAAAAACTTGAGCAACCCATAAGTGTCGTTCAAAAACACTTCAAAGTCAGTAACGAGCCCCACCAAGTGCGCCACGCGCACATCGTTGCGGATATCCAACGCCACATCCAAAATCGCGAGCAATTTCGCGTGGTACTTTTCAAAGTAGGCAAATGTTCCCACCACATGCTTCTCCAACTCGACGTCGGCAACATTCTCATTCCCGGGCTTGTAAAAGGGTAGTTTGGTGTCGTAGTACTTTTCACTGATGCACATGGGGTTGCCATACTGGTACGCCTGGATCAAGTCGCCAATAACCAAAAAGAACCAAATCTTTCTCCCAATATTGTTCAGCCTTTGGTCTTCTTCTTCTTCGCCGCCACCTTTTTCATTTTCCTCAAAGTTCAGCGGTTCCCGGTTGATCCCCATTGAGTATGCCATCTGGATAATCATCCCATTAGAGATCTGCAGGTCCCCGCCATCGGTGCCGTCGCCGTCCTCCGGGGCAAACATGCGGTAGAGCCTAAGGATAAAGGCGCACTGCAACACCACGAGCGACGACTTGCGAAACACCTCAAACTGGTCGAGACAGAGCTGGGCCATATCGATAAGGTCAATATTGACCGGGTTGCTGAGGAGGTACTTGATCTCTTGGGCCCTGGCACTGGGGTCCGTCGAGTTGAGGTTGCTCTCATTGACGCCATTCTTGTTGGAAAATAGCGACAAGTAGGTGGTGCGAAGAATAACCATAAGGATCCCCAAATAGGCAAAGTCGAGCCGTTTCTCCACCTTGACGTCCACTAAGTACTCGTCGCGGTACCCCTCGCCGCCAAGGATCCGCCTCATTTCCAATTTGAAGTGGGCCTCGTCGACAATGGGCATGTAGGGGTACACGGTGGTGAAAAACTTGTTGACCAAGGTCCAAATGACTTTTTGTTTGGGCAAGATCATGCTAATCTTTTCAATCAACTGGAGTTCCTGGCCAATCTTTCCCTCAAAGAGGGTCAACCCGAGGGAGATCCCGTGCTTGTTCATCGCCTCCCGGTCATGAACCCGGTTGGTGGCCGTGGCCGTCTCATCTTTGCCCTTGCTCTTTGTTTCTTGATCCCGTTTGGAGCCCACCACCACCACCACTTTTTCCTTCCTCCTCCTCTCCTCACTCCGCAAATCGCTCACCCGGGTGTTTATATTCCCATAGAGTCTCACGTCATTCAAACCATCGCGATCAATCGCCCTCTCGCGAAACGTCTCATGCAATCCCTCACCCACACCGGCACTCTCGCCGTCACACTTTCCCTCCTCCCCCTTCTTGGCCCCCACAACCTCTCCCTTTTTCACGGTGGCGGCCATTGCCAGCTTCATCATCAGTGGCGGCAACTTGGAGAACCGGTTCACGCTCTGCAACCGGCGCGTGTGCGCATCCACCGTGGTCATAATGTACCGCCACGACACCAACAACGCCGGGTCCTTCTTGAGGAGCGAAAGCCAGGCAAAGGGTCCATAACAGTGCCGCCTCACTTGGTCCTGCGAGTGGATCGGGGAGAACCCGGCGTAGAAATTGATAGTCTCTTGCGGGTCAGCATAGGGGTTTATCCCGATAAAAGTGGGGTTGTTGTCGGGGTTGTACCTATACTCTTCCCAGTTGAAGGGCTCCTTCTTAAGGGGACTACCAGAAGTAGGTAGTGATGATGATGATGATGATGATGTTGTGCTTGAGGTTGACCCGGTCAAGCTGCTTTCAATCTCATTGATCTTCAGCTTGAGAAACGTTAATTGCGACTGCACCCCGGAAAGCAACACCGGCTCGGCTCCGGCCGCGGCTCCTGTTACCACAGGCAGTACGGCTCCATTCATGTCTAGCCTCTGTACCGCAAAGTGCGCCCGGTCCTGTTCACCGGGTGGCTGGTTCCACACTGGATCGGGGTATCTGCATTCGGTCCCTTGCTTGACGCAGTGCAGACACGGCCGGCCTCGGTTGCATTTCACCTTGCGCTGTCTGCAGTTGACGCAGTTGAGACTCGTCCTGTTCCTCTTACGAACAGGACCACTGCTCTCGTTAACTCGGTATTGGTTAAACATGGTGGAAAGAATGAGTGGAGTAGAGATGCTGTTACTTTTTGAGCCTCTTTTTTTTTTTTTTTTTTGCATTGGTGTTTTATTATCATGGCGCAGGTGCCGGCTTTAAACTTCCTAATCGGGAACACTGACTACAAATTTCAGAATGTTACATACACTGTTTCTATTTTTAATCTTCTAGTAGCTCACTGTCGAAGTCGCCATAGATGTTAAACAACCGGATCAAATCGTCATTACACGCCACCGGATCCATAATCTCGTCACTCAAGTTGTTCAAGTTGGAAAAGACATTTTCATTGTCGAAAAAACTGAGGAAATTGCCATTGTCCAACGCCAACACCGACGACGCCCGCTCCACCGGCTTGTCAATGCCTCTAGCCTTCATCCGCTCCTGCTTCTTCTTCTCCTGCTCCTCCTTGGCGGTGCGAAACTCGCCGCAGAGCCGGCACAAGTGCTGCAACTCCGCCACGGTGAAAAACTCAATCATGTTGGTGCCCTGATGGAAAAACAGCTGGTCGCTCACGGCTTTGGCGAAAAACACATCGGGGTTCTCGACACACTGTCGAAGAATAATGTAGGTGATGATGTACAACCGGTACGAGTTGATGTATGTGCGCGACAACTTGCGGAAATTGCCCACAAACAACTCGGCCTCGAGCAACACCATGGTGAAGAGGGTATCAATCATCTCCAACCGGGGCATGGCGCTCGGCTCCTTGAACACCTTGAACGAGAGGTCCTTCTTTTGCTGGAGCAACCGCACAAAGAACGACGTCAAGAACGAATGCGTCTTGATCATGTACCGCTCGTTGCACGCCGTGAGCATATAGTCGTAGTTCTTGCCAAACAACTCGACTGAGTTGTCAAGGACAAAGCTCATAATATAAACCAACTGAACCACGCTCTTGACGTAAATCTTAAACAACTCGATCCCGGCATCCATCGACGGCGTCTTCAACTCGTTGTACTCGTTTTCGTAGTGGATGGCAATCATATAGTACATCCCGGACAAGTTGGTGCGGAATTGGATAAACATGCAGTACCGCATCACCTTGAGCAAGCTCTCCTCGTGCTCGGCGCTCGAGACGTCAAACCCATTCGGCCCCGGCGGCGTCTTGGCGCCCTTGCATATATCGTCGCGGAAAAAGTCCTTGCCGAAAAACTCGAAAAAGAGCTTCTCCAACTGGTTGGTTTCTTGCAAAATGTCCACGATTTTCGGCTTTTCATTGACATTGGTAATCTTGTTCACCAATTTGCGGTACGTGTCGCACACCTTGATCCAGTTGAGAAACACGTCATTGTAGTGGCCCGTCCTGTCCTTGGCCTCGTAGGGCACTTGCACGTCGCTAATGTTGAGGTTGGGGACGTTTAGGGGAACTCCCGTGTGGATGGCGCACATGGCATCGGTGCACACCAAGTAGAACCACAAGTGTCTCCAGGTCTTGACCATCACGGGGTTCTTGCTGATATTGCCGTAGTCCTCGTAGCACGTGGGGTCGCGGTTCAACCCGATCGAGAGGGCATGGCGCATCGTCACCCCGAGCAACACCTGCGAGTTGGAAAAGCTCAACCCGTGCGAGTCGTCCGAAGCCACACCGCGGTAAAAGTGCAACACCGCCAACAACTGCACCAACTTGAACGAAGACTTGCCGCCAATCAACCCGTCGGAAATGCACAAGTTGATCACGCGGTTAAACGTCTGCGAGTCCACGTGCGCCATGTCCTCAAGCATGCCAATCTCGACGTCGGTATAGTCGTTGTAGATGCCCTCGTTGTGGATAAGAGTCATTTGTCCTAACTTTATCACGAGCAAGAAAATGCCCAACACGCGCAAGTCATTGTCGTTTTTGATCAAAACGGCCGAGGGGTACTCGTGGTTAAAGCTGGGGAACGAGCCCAATGGCGAGCTCGTTTCCATCAACAATGTATTCTCGTCGAGCACGGGCACAAACACGTGCACGTACTTGAAGAACCGGCAAAAGAGCATAAACAGGTTCAACTTGTCGGGCAAGATGGCCAACACCGCCTGCTCCACTAGCCGGTAGTACTCCTTTTTGGACTTTTTCCCGCCGCCCGAGAAGAAACTCTCGGCGCTAGGAAGGATGTTGGGAATCTCTCTCTTGAGGGGTGACCCATCGCTGGGTCCAGGGACAGACGTAGGGACAGATCCGGGGGCTGAACCAGGTCCTGAACCGGGTCCTGAACCAGGTCCAGTTGCAGGTACAGACCCGGGCACAGACCCGGGCGCAGAAGCAGAAGTAGTTGTTGTTGTTGCTCCTGCAGCTGCAGTTGCTGCTGGCGAGTAGCTATCAAACGGCGGGGCGATTCTCGGTGTTTCCTTATCGTTGGTGAAATACTTTGACACCGACAACTCGGCATTGTCGTCAATATTCGGGTGGCCTCCGATATCCAACCTCGAGTGGCTCGAATCGGTTGACCCGCTTCTGCCCATTGGCGTGTTTGACATTGAGTGCGGGTGGTGTCGCTTGGGGTGGGGCGACGAGGCTTCTCCATTCATGGACGAGCGGAAAGAGTAGATGCTTCCATTTGAGTTTCGGCGTTTTCTGGTGGTGTCGTTTCGGATAAACTTGGACATTTCTCCCGACTTGAAAAGGTGGACGATGAAGTTTCGAAGAATGGTGATGAAGGGGTCGCTCTTGGTCAATCCAATGTAGGAAAGCGTTCCGTGCTCTTGCCATAGGTGGTTTTCCAACAGCAATGAGAAGTTCGCGTTGGAGAAAACATTCATCCTGTCTTCAGGGCTGATTTGGAGGACCGAGTTGGGCCCCAATGGGATGGCCACCAATGTGTTGCACGAGAAGGAGTCGGTCAAGGAGGAGGAAGTAGAGAGTGCGGTTGATTTGGGGATGGGGTTGGGTTCAATGTCGTTTCTGGGGTTGGTGGCGCTGACGGACGATCGTGAGCTTAGGGAGTAGCCGGCAGGACTGGAGAAAGACCCGTCAAGTTGTCGGCGCAGAGGGGGGTGTTGTTGTTGCTGCTGTTGTGGTGGTGGTGGTTGTTGTTGCACCTGCTGTTGTTGTTGATGCTGATCTTGTTGTGGTGGTGGAGGTTGTTGTTGCACCTGTTGTTGCACCTGTTGTTGCACCTGCTGCTGTTGTTGCACCTGCTGCTGTTGTGTCGTATGTGTCTGCACCAGCAGTTGCTGCTGCATCATCTGCGGCGACAACACGCTAGAGCTGGCATCCGACCCCACAGAACGCAAGCGGGCAATGGGGGTTCCAAAGTTGAAGGTGCCCGGCGACTGCAGCTGGTCAAAAGGCGGTCCTGCCGGTGGGGCCGGTAGTTGCAACAAGGGGTTTGCTAACGACGGGAGAGTGGTTGAAGTGACGGACCCCTTGCTGGAGCCGCTGTTGCTTGCGCTTTGTGGCGGTGGGGTGGGCATGGGTAGTGGTTGCAGGGGGTGTACCTTGTGGTTGGAGCCATTTGTCAATGATGCTGGCGAAGTGCTGGTGCTGCCTTGGCCCAACGAGTGTTGTAGTGGCGGCGGGTTAAAGATGGGTTGTTGCGGATGGGCCAAGTGGGGAGGAGGAGGGGGAAACCGAGGGGGGTAGTCATAGTGGATAGGGGTATGGTGCGTCTGTGGCGGGGGAATAGTATAGTATTGGGGTTGAGGTTGCTGATGCTGATGTTGATGTGGTGGTAGTTGTTGTTGCTGTTGTTGTGGGTAAAGTGGTTGGAGGTGGTGAGGAAGAGAGTGCGGGTGCGGGGAGTGTTGTTCGTGAAGTTCGTGATGTTCTTGATGCTCTTGCTGCTGCAGCCTCTTTTCATAGACCAGCTGTTGTTGTTCCCAGTGGCACATGTGAGCGATGGACTTTCTCGAGCATGTTCCGCAAACGGGTCTCACTCTATCGCACTTTGACTTTCTCTTTCGACACACCGAGCATGACGCCGGTATCCTGTTTCGTTTCTTGTATGAGGTGTCCATGGTTGTGTACAAGAGAGCCAGCCGAGGGAAAGAACAGGTGGAGGGGTGATGAGGTGATGACGAGAGGAGAGGAGGGGGGTGGGGAGGAAGCAAAAAGGGTATAGGGGCAAAGGCGGCGATATGAAATTTTTATTTGTGCCGCGCTAGAAAAATGCGCAAACCGCCCGGGGTTTTGAACAAGACAGACCGAGAGAGTGAGTGAGTGAGAGGTAGAGGTAGAGGTAGAGGTAGAGACAGGAAGATTAAGCGAGAGTGGGCGTCTACAGGCGGGCGAGTGAAAGCCCCCAAGAAAGAGAGCACCAAAAAAGAGAGCACCAAGAGTTCTCCAACAATGGAATCCAAGCAAGAAATGGGGCGGGAGATAAAAGAACAAGAGAAAGAAAAAAAAATGAATCGGGCGTGCAGGTAGTGTGAGCACCAGAAAAGACCCCTAATTACACACACAAAGACAACAACCATGAGGTGGGGGGGGGGGGAGGGCAACGTGTACCAAGCTGAGGTGGTTGTTGAGTGGGGAATACAATATGTGATGACCAACCTGCGAGAGTTGATTGAGCCCACAGGACCAAGAAAGAATTTGGCTTTCTTCTTGGTCAGTCTTGAACAGGAAAGTATTGATAACTAATGCAGCAGCGCCCCCCCCACTTTCTCACTTCCCCTCCGCGCCACCCAATTTTTTTATTAATTTACCTTTTGCTTAAAGGCGAGAACGCCCCAAAAAAGTGGAGACTAGAGGGAGAGATAGGGGGGCGGGTACCCTGTTGGTAACACAACCACCCAGGGCTCCCTCTCCTTTCTAGAAGATCTTGGGGGTATACTGTCAACTTAATGCGGCGACTTGGTGCTTTTACCCGCCATCGTGCTTGTTCTTGCGTGATGAGTCAGCCCCAATGGGGGGCCGGAGGAGCCGGGTGAAACTGCTGTGGCTATCATTATGGTTTTTTAGTTTCGTCTACTCGTCCACGTTTTACAATTGCCACCAAAACCCCTAATGGAGACAATGTCCTGTCCTCTTTTTTAACCATCGCGCCACCTGTTTGGGATCTCTCTCTCTCTCTCTCTCT
>JAJMCF010001281.1:0-16715 GCA_030585045.1 Zhuliangozyma parablackwelliae | reverse complement strand
GCAACAGTTTCTGGTCTGTACTTGTTGAACAACTTAAAGGTTTGGGCAGCAGTGTTCTTGTCCAAGGTGTGAGAGAACTGAGCAATCGAAGGTGGCACCTTCAATCTCAAGGATAAGATCTTTCTTTGTCTTTGCAATCTGACATATTCGGGCCACTTGACAAATCTCGACAAGTTTCTCTTTGGCTGGATGTTTTGGCCAATACCAAAGTTCTTGGGGGTGGAGTCGATCAAAGGGTTCTTTGGTTCGGACGACTTAGCAGACTTGGCAGCTAATGGAGCTGGAGCAACCTTCTTTCCCTTTGGAGCCATTGTTGATGCGGGTTGTTTTGGTGGTTAAGGACTGTGAAACTCTTCTCGTCAGTACGAAAAATTCGCTACAACCACATTGGGTGGTGCACGAAAAACAAGAAAGTGTCTAGCCTAAGTCACGTGTGCTGTTAGCATAGGGCACAGCCCTGGCGACCCCCCGGTTTGCCGCAAAGACAGCTTGTGCAACCAATAAATTAACGAATAGCATGTGCACATACAGCAAACTATACAATTGACACCAAAAATAAAACCAGGAGGACTTGGTTACCCCCCTCATGAACTGAATACCAAGGAAACAAGAACAAGAATAAGAACAAGAGCAAGAGCAAGAACAAGAACAAGAACAAGAACAAGAACAAAAAATTCAGAATCTCAAACTTTTGTGGAGTCAACCCATCTCTGGTTGCACCAGCCCTTCACCGTAAACTGGGTTCTGGTCATGCCGGAATTGGGCGACTTGCCGTTAAACTCCCATCTCCCCCTGGGCAACACTCCCGCGGGCTGGATGCTCAGCTTTGTGTTGTCCCAGGGAAGGTATTTGCCCAGCTTTCGAATGATGGAGTAGCAACTTTCATCATCTTCTTCTTCTTCGCCAATAAATATATAGTCCTCGCTATTGATGCCGTGGGCGGGGCTCTCGTCGCAGCGAGGTGGGAGGATCACACTATTCCACAACTTATCCCGCGACATATTCGACACGCGGTACATGTTGTGCTGGTAGTGAAACTGCCGGAGGTGGGGTTTGGAGTGTATCATCCGGAGCAAATCCTCCTGCTGGCCGCTGTTGGGTAGGGTCATTGACTGGATACGCGCATTGTAGTCAAACGCATAGAGACGGAGAAACTCCGAGTTGATGCGCTGGTCGCGGTTTTTGAACGCGGCCCGGACATGGTCGTGCGGCTGCAAGGGGAGAGTCTCTGGTGCGTGCATGTTGAAGGTGGTGAGCTCCTTGCACGTGTTGGCTTCTTGGTGGGGAAGTCTTTCGTCGGTTAGTCTTGGAGAGTCGAGTATAACCTTCAATACGACATTGTCCCGGCTGTAGAGCTTGCTCTTGAACAACTTTAGCGACGACGTGAGGTTCGAGTACAACGACTTTCTGGTTTCGGCCGGGGTGTCGCATTTCTGCAAAACCTTGTACAAGTGTTCGGTTGACGTTTGTCGGCAAAGGGACTGCGTCGCGGCCGGTATGCTTAGCGACAAGGATGCAGACGCCGTAGTGGTGATACACCCCGTTGCCGGCGGCGTGCTTGTCGTAGTCATTGTCATTGTTGTCGTTGTCGTTGCAGGTGCTATTGCTGAGCAGCAAGTGACGCTGGGCGATGCCAACGTCAACGACGATGAAAATGTTGTGGATGATGCACTTGAACACCCAGCGGACGATGCCCTATTTATCGGTATGCTGATGACGGAAGTGGGTGATGTGTATGAGTAGTGGTCGTTGTTGAATGAACGGTACGAAAACTTTGGCGGTGGCAGCGCTACTGTTATTCCACCAGTCACCAGTGCCGGTGTTCGCTCGAAAGTAGGACTCGTTGCCGCGTCGTTGAATGTGGATTGGCTCGACGAGCGTGAGCTGTATGAAAAGTCGTCTGAGTCGTAGTCCTCGGCGTTTTCTTCGTCAACGTCGTAGTCATAATCACACCCGTCTTCCAAAGGGTGGGCATAGTGCGACTTGTTTGCCTTTACGCTACTGATTGTGAATGATTTCTTGACATTGGCCTGGACTCTTGGTGGTTGTAGATGTAGTTGTTTTGGTTTCTTAGAGGGGATCGATATCGAGAGCGGAGGACTGGTGGCGTGTGGATAGGTTGTTGCCACGGCAGCACCAATGGCGGTTGTGGTTGAAGTTGTATCGCACAGCAGGGGTGTGGGTGATGCATTCACAGCCATGGTCTAGTTATATGTGCATGTGCTTGTGGATGTGGTGGTTGGTGGTGGTGGCAAAGTTGTTACGGTATGGGGATGGTGCTCGGTATGATGAATGACGATACACAGCGATGTTCTCGTAATTTAAGGAGGAGAAACAACCCACAGAGAGACCCAAAGGAATTAAAAAAAAAAAAAAAGAAAGAAAAAAGGACAGCGGAAAGAACATGTAACAACAACGCAACCTTATATCAGCTGTTCGTGCATGGCACAATCTAGATGAGATATTGCCCAGCTTATTCTGACCCACTCAATGCCAAGACCTGCTGGCACGACAACGTTACAGCTCTTGGGAATGTGAGATGAAACCCGCCAGTCGTTGGGCCTTTGAGAGCAAGCAACACCCACGGCATCAAAAAAAAGCAAACCCCCTTCTCCCGCTTAGAGTTTTGGCCCAAAAGTGAAACGTAATTGCAACGGCACAACAATGTAAACCAAATCTCATAACAGATAAGCCCAGCTGCTGCAGTTTGGATGTATTTGCTGCCACGGGAGTATGTAACCCTGACACTCTGGTTCCATGGTTTGTTGCACCTCCCCCCTATATTCCAATCTCTCTGATTCGCCAGTCTCTGGATCCAGGAATCTGTTGCCATGGGTTGCTGCTTGATAAATCCCCGCCAAATGCCGTGGCTTCCCACGGCTATGAGAGAGAGGGGGGGGAAGAGAGAGGGAGAGAATGGCCTGTCACAACCGTGCCCTTTTTCTGTTATTGCCGGCTTTCCTGAGTTGCTTGCTGGCAACACACGCGCCTGGCCGTCGCGACGGTCTTCTCCGGTATTTGCTCTCAAAACTTTAATTACACAACACATCTATAGCATATTACGTCTATCCATCTCATAGTCCAACTCATCCAACTCATCCATCTCGATATCCGAATCCCTATCGACTCTGGCGCCACTGCTCAAAGTGCTGTACGTTTGTCCCAGCAGCCCCTTGTTCTTCGTTCTCCTTCTAACACCCCGTTTAATTGGACTGGTGTGGTAAAACTCGTCAAACACGCGGTCAATATCCTCTAGCTCCACCCCCTTGGTCTCAGGGTAAAACATAATCACAACCACGATTGACACGATACAGCTGGTGGCTGGGAACAAGTACATGGCCCACCCAATGCTTTCTTGAAGGATGGGAGCAAGGAGCCCCACAATAAAGTTGCAAATCCAGTTGGTTGCCACGGCAAGCGACACCCCCTTGGACCGCACGGCGAGGGACAACACCTCGGGGGCAATCAAAAAGCCAATGGGGCCAAAACTGGCGCCAAACTGAGCGTTGTAGATAATGACGAGCACCGCCACGAGCGAGGGAGTGTATGCCTTGTCGAGCTTCATAAACAAGGCAATTAAAAACAAGCAAATGCCCATTGTAGCGCCGCCGGTGATCAAAATCGGTCTTCTGCCCCACCGGTCCACCAAAAACCACGGCGGGATGGTGGAAAGCAAGTAGACAATGGCATTGACCCCGGTCATCAACAATGCCCCGGAGTCGTCGAAGCCAGCCTCGGCAAACACCATGGGGGCGTAGTACGAAATGACATTGATTCCATTCAACTGGGCAAAGCCAAGGGCCGAGCACGCCACCCAGAGGCGCGCCCTGTAGTTTTTAAACAAGTGGCCCCATGTCCTCTCGGCTCTGGGGATGGTTTTGCGCTCTTGCAAGATGCTGTTTTTGATCAAGAAAAACTCTGTTTTGGGCTTGGTCGATTGCGGGTGCGAGTCGTACAACAACGACAAGACATGGAACCCCTGCTGGTCCCTATCGTTATCGAGCAACCATCGCGGCGACTCGACAATGAAAAACCCGCCGCAAAAGAGGAGAAACGCAATAACCACTTGGATAAACAACGGCAATCTCCAGCTCAAATGCGCCACAAACGAATGCGGCTCATTTCTGGCATTGCCCACATCCTGGATAAAGTAGCTGAAATAGTTTACCCACACCGAAAGAGCGTACCCAAAGATATTGCCCGTGAACTCGGCACACACCAACTTGCCGCGCTCCTCCGACGGCGAAATCTCACACTGGTAGCTGGGCACGATGGTCGAAAGCACCCCGACGCCGAGCCCCGATATCACCCTCCCCACGCCAAACACAAACATGTTGGGGCAAAACGACTGCAAGGTGCCGCCAATTATAAATACAAATGTCCCGAGCAATATCGTCCTCTTTCTGCCAAACTGGTCCGAGATTCCGGCCACGAGCAAGGAGCTCACGGTGGCGCCAATCTCGAGAATCGAAATCACCACCCCAATTGTCGTGGCACTAGGGTGGCTAAAGAATCCGTTGAATGTGTCGAATGTGATGATGCCAGAACACACCCCTTGCTCGTATCCAAAGAGTGACACAAAGAGCGACACAAACGCCGACGTGAAATAAACCAATGTGGTTCCCTTAAACGCTAGCCCCAGGGTATATTTCTTATTATCAAAGTCAATGTCGTACCGGTTCCCGAAATCATCGGTGAATGAGCCCACGGAAAACTGACTTTCTTCGTCCTCTTCCTCGTCGTCGGCATCGTCGTGCTTAAACTGTATCGGGTCGTACTCCTCTTCTGGTTCCTCCTCTTCTGGTTCCTCCTCCCCCACCTCTTTCCACCCTTGTTCATCCTGCATCCCATTGCCGTCATATTGGTGGAGCAGGGGCATCTGGTTCAGTATCGGCTGTGCGTGCTGGGCACCCGAGGTGGATTCTTTAGTTGCTGTGCGGGAACCAATCTCTTGTAGTTCAAAAAGGGACGATTTGTGACCATCGCCGAACGGGTTCTCTCGGTCCGTTATTGGCTCGTACTGTTGTGCCATTGCTTCTGTCGTGGCTGTGCTTTCGTTTTATTTAACTAATGCCCCTCAGTTGGTATTGGGCGTGGGTATTCCCTGGGTCGATTTTATTGTCTGGCGAGTATGCACTGTGTGCAGGTGTGGGTATACATGTGACGTCATGGTAAACACCACCAAGTCGCGTCGGATGTCAAATGGATACGGACCAGGGTTTGAACAAGAGCCCATACAGCATGTGTTGGCACACATGCGGTATACGCAACACGACTAGCACGCCATTGTCAGATCTGGATCCTATATTTAGTCTATTTTTTTTGCAACTATTTTGAAAAAATTAAACACCATGAAGAGGAGTGCAAAAACGGGAGTAGGCATGATGGCATCGTTTACCAATGTTGATTATATATATATATACACGATTCATAATATATTGAAGGGGAAATTCAGTTCACTCTTCAATTCTTTCTCTTCAAATAGCTCTCAATGTAGAAGGCGGCAAACAACGCAGTCAAGGGGGTCAAGTATGCCACATTGATGATTACGGGCAACGCCTGCTCCGGGGTGCTGATGCAGCTAACAAACTTGGGGGTGTCCACATGCGCCGAGGTGGCAGCAGTGTCGACGATCCACACAAACGAGTGCAACACGGCAATGGATCCCCCCACGATAAACTGGGTGATTTGCATTGAGGTCAATGCCCGCTTAAAGATGTTGGGTACTCTGATTTTCAAGCACGAAAGGGAAAAGTAAAAGTACATCAACGAATGGATAAACGAGTTAAACACCACAAAGATCCAGATGGGCGGCGACTGGAACCGGATGCCGGCCCACATGCACATCATTGCTCCGGCATGGTGGTAGGATTGGAGCAAGGAAGACGGCCTGCCCTTGAGCAAGATAATGATTGTGTCCAATACTTCGTAAAACTTGGAAAGGTAGAACCAGTAGCCAAAGACTTCCAAATTGTGGTGGCCCTTGCTCCCCGAGGCAATGATTCGGGAAAAGATGCCATTGTTGGGATCGCACACCGACTGGAAAAACACATCCAACTTTTTGAAGGTGTAGTTGTCCAAGTCCGTTGCCTGGGTGAAGGTGGGCAAGATTGCCCCTCTGAACAAGTCCATGGTGGAAACTATGCTTGAGGTCATGCCAACAAAGGTCCACACCGAGTAGACACACAAAAAGATGTTGTGCAACAACACAAGCACTTTAAAGATCGAGGTCTTGGCGATGGGGTAGGGGGCGGCGGGCAATTTCTTCAACTGTTTTTCAGAGAGCTTGGTCTCGCTTTTCTCGGGGTTGTTTTGGTTGTATTTTGCAATCTGCCGTCTTTGCACAATTGGGTTGATAAAGTGCACCGAGGTGAAGTACACAATGGCAATGGTCAAGGGGGTGGTGACGCTCATGGAGTGGCGGTACACCTCGGCCAAAAACTTGCTGGCAAATGGAGACGGAGGCATGGGGGTGTCTAGTGTGGGCAACGTACTCCACACCTCAAAATTGGGCAAACCAAACTTGACCAACATGGTGGAAAATATAGAAACGAGGATGGGGTTATATGTATAAAAAGTTGTGAATGGGGAGTGGTTACGACGAGGGTGTGGGAAGTACCCTGGGGGGACTGCCCATTATATATATATAAAGCGGAAAAATTTTCTCTATATCCTCGGACATCACCTTTGTCTGAGAATCTCCATTGCCGAAACAAATTTGTTGGGGATTTAGCCACAATGGGGAATCACGGCTGGGGGCTCAAGTTTAGTATAGTCAAGTGGCACAGAATGGAGGCGGCCGCGGTGAGGGGGTGCGGGCCAGCTGTGTGGGAGTTGGTATCCAAAGCTGGTACGACTTGTTCAGCAAAGAGTATGAGGAAGCTCATAGGGGTCCTTGCAACGCTCAACAATTTGCAACGGAAATCTGGTAGTGTGGGGCCTGCTTTTTTTTTTTGTAGCAACCTTTGCTCCTGACAAGGCTGACTGATACAAGGTGCATGGGATTGAAGAGAGCATGTGGCACATAAGATCCCGATCTATCCGGGCACAAGTTACTTATCCACTCTCCCCATTGCTTCACATGCAGAGCTTTGTTGGCAGCTGGATCTGGAATTTGCTCTCGCCCTGCATAAGCAACACGATGAAAACTGGATGTGTATGGTAGAGGATAGAGGGTGACCATGTACCCCAGCACATATATAGAACACTTGCCGTTGTTCTTGCTCACCTTGTCTGTTTAACAATCTCTAAGGCTTGGTCGTACGAGTTTTAATTGGTAGAGCAAGAAGAGAGAAGAAGGAAAAAAAAAATAGCTTCATAATGCATTACCTAAATGTTGTACACAAAAGAATTGAACTTTGTGGGCGAGCGCCGCCTCGTTGGCGATGCTGCGCATGCTATGGCCGAGCCATACTTGTTTGGCGACACCTTTTTTACTGGCGAGAGATTTGCCGACCCGCGCGCCATGTTGGTGATGGGCCTCAACGGCATGGGTGCCATGGGCGGAAACACGGCGCTGTTCAACTTGACGGGAGAGTGGGAAACCACCGGCTCAACCAAGGGGCTAAACTCCACCTCTACTCTGTCGGTGATCAAAAAGCCGCGCTCGCGGAGAAACACCGTGAGCGATGCGCTGGCCTTGTCCAACCCCTGGTGGTCAAAGTAGGAAAGTACAATGCGGTGGCAGTGACCACCCTCCTCCTTGACGGCAATCTCAATGCCAAGCAAAACCTTGAATGGAATCACAATCTGGTCCTGAAAGTTTTGCTTATTGGTGACAAACGTCTCTTCAAACTTTCCGGGGCTCAATGCAACTGTAAACTCAAAGTTGCGTGGCAAGAGGTCCTTCAACCTTTGAGTGCTGTTCTTGACCTTTACCTCGGACCCCTTAATGTCAATGTACATCTCGTTGGCCTCCCCAAAATCCTCAATTGACGTGGGAAATTGGATGTACGATTGGCACTCGTTTTCAATCCTGTTCACTTGCCCCAACTTGTTGTTGTTGACCAACATGAGGTAGTGGCTCTTTAACAACTTGAATTTGACCGAGTGGTAGATTGTGGTTATGGTGTTGGCCTGGGGGATGGTATTGTTCATGCAGCAGTTGTAAACCAACTGGTCGATTTCGTACTTTACGAGACTGATATTTTTGCCATTCTTGCGCGGACACTTGATCAACACGTTGTTTGCTCGCTTCAACGAGTAAATGTTTGACGCGGTGGCGGTGGTGGACGAAAACTTGATGAAAACATTGTACTTTTTCATAATCGACTGGATAATGGCCCCGCCGTTACCAATGATTGACTTGTGGAACACTTCGGGAATGTTGAATTTCAATTCCGCCGGCAACTCCAACTCCACGAGGTTCAATGCCTTGATGATGAGCCCCACGGTGTCGGCCTCAATGTCAATGTAGAAGTTATACTCGTTGTATGCCGCAAACTTGATGGTGGGGATGCCGTTCAACTGGTTAAGGATCTTGATCAACTTGCCGTTCTTCTTACCGCTGATGAAATCGCGCTGCTCGATGCTCAACTCGAGGCGGACTTTCCAAGAAGTTCCGCCCATCAATGTGGGCAAAACCTGCTTGATCTCAGCCGCATGGCCGGTGATTTGGACTCCGTTTTCGTTGGCCATAACCACACACGTCTTGGGAATCACCGACAAGTCGGTGACGGGGTAGTTGCCGCTGAGTGTATAGTACCCAGCAGCAATCAAGTTGATGTCGTGGACGCAATCAGCAACTGCCTCGGAAGAACACCCCTGTACAACAATGGTGTAGTTGTCGCTCTCGCCCAAGCTCGGCATCTGGATAAAAACGCCATACTTGAACATAATGCTGAGCAACTCCTTCTGGTTGTACAACACCATCAAGTCGAGCTTGACCTTGGTCATGGTGATTTCTTTGACCGCCAATTGTGTCTGGCCATTTGCAACCATCTTGCTGAGAATGTGTTTGGCCAACAACAACTCGCTCACGTTCTTGGCCGTGATCCAGATCTTCATGTCGGCCGTGTTGGCAAGCACTCCCGTGGAGTTGAACAAGCCGGGTAACAAGTCGGGGATGTAGATGTTGGCTCCCGTTTGCTTGGCAATCTGGTTGAAGTTGAACAAGTCGACCCCGCCAAGAATGGGGATCATAGAAAGCGGCAAGTCCACGGCGTCCATGCAGTACCCGTTCAAAATGGAGTCAATGAGTATGCGCAATGCCGTCTCACACACGGTGATGTTGTCCTGCTTCCCAATGACGTGGATGGCGTAGGTGGACAAGGAGGAAATGCCGTTGAACGAGTTGTTGATCACCATCTCCACCTCGAACCGCTGACATAGATGCACCATCTGCAGGGTGAACTTTTCATTGATGGCCATAAACTGCTCCTGCGTGATGCGCAAGCTCTTGCTGCCCACCTGGTTGTACTGCTGCAACACTCTGTGCCTCGACGTCTCGACAAAGCGCTCGTCTCCGTGGATCGTCACCGCCACCATGTTGCTATTGATGGGCTTGACCACATTGATAAAGCTTGATGCATTGGCCCCGATCTTGCGCTGCGCCTTGTTGATGGCGCTGCCGAGTTGTTGCAACGGGAAACAGTTGTCAACCATTTGGATTCCGCCATCGTACTTTCTCCAAGTCCCGTTGTTTGTCTCGTAGTATGTAACAACCTTGGACACCAAAGTGCTCACCTTGGGGTGGATGGCATATGTATATGGCAAGTTGAGAATCACTGATGGCATTGTGGGTTTGTAGTGGGGGAAGGGTATTATTATTGTAGTTGGGTATAGTGGGACAAATAAAGCGGCGGGGAAGGGGGTAGAAGGGGGTATCCTGAAATAATTACACTTGGTGAATCGTCTAGACGTCTTTCCTGTGACTTTCCATCTTCCTTTTATATCACTATAGCTTCATTTGGGTGTTCTACGCTACCATCTATATTGTTTGGCAAATTTACTAATTAGGCAAGCAGGTGAATTGCACGCAGATGGGAAAATTACCCGATTTGGAAAATTGGGCAGTCGACTAGACAATTATCATTACATGGCTGAACGACTAATAGGGCAGTGGAGACTCGTATACCGATAACCATTATAACCTCTTTCGGCCGTGCGTTACCAACAACAACAAACCATGGAATAATGAAAGGAGGGGGGGGGGGGGGGAAGCAGTGTGGAACAATAGACACACGCCCCAAGATGAAATTCACCTCATTAGTTGATGCGAATCAGCGGTTTGTTATCTATTAATTTTGCGTTACTTAATCGGGTGCATTTGTCATATATCCATACATCACAACCTCTTGGAGTCCCACACATAGACCATCTCGTCCCACGAGGTGGTGGCACACCACCCCGGCTCGCCCCAGAGACTATAATCACACCCAATGACAAACTCCCGGTGTTTTCCAAACACGCCCTTTAGCCCACCCGTCGCCGTGTTCAAGAACCGCGCCCGCTCGTCGGACTCGTCGCGCCATACCCGCGCCGTCATGTCGTAGCTCGTAGACAACAACTCCTTGGCGTCGTGCGGGCTCCACTGCACCCGCCGCACGGCAAACTCGTGCCCAAGCATCTCGTTCAACGGCGTGGGTCCTCGGATATGGCTCGCCGGCATCGGTGCCTGGGCCAACGGCTGGTCGATTTTGGAAATCATGCGCAAGTCCCACACCCGCACCGACTTGTCGGTGCCGCCACTAGCAACCACGGTCGACTTGTACTTGTTCCAGTCGCAGCTCAACGCTTCGAGTCCTCCGTGGGCAACGTACTGGATCTGTAATGGGTGGGGGGATCTTATGTCCCATATCTGCACCTTGGACGACCCGTTGCAGCTGATAATCATCGACGGCGAGTGGGGCGAGAAGCTGGCGGAGTAGATGCAGTTGGCAGTGTTGATCTGCTGGGTATTGTGGTTTTGCTGGTGCGAGAGCGGCACCTTGGCGGTTGACGCCACCGGCGACGCTCTCGTGGTGTAATCGGTAGTGCTTGGGTTCAACGTCAACATGGACTCCTGTCGCTGCGGATTCCATATCTTGATAGACCCATCCCAAGAGGCACTGATAAACTGGGTCTTGTCCACCAAGTTCCACTTGACGGAAAACACCTCGCGCGAATGCTCCTTCCAGTTCATCACGGGGAACTGGCCCACGGTGAGATCAAACAACTTAAGGCTGCCGTCTCCCAGAGCCACAACCGCCTGGTTCTCATGGAGCTCGCTCCATGCCACGTCAAAGAGTCCATCCTGCGTCTCCCATGATACTTGCTCGTTGATGGTGCCACTGGCGTCAATGTCGAGGATGAAAAGCCGGCCATTGCCCACCAACCCGTAGTTGGCTGCAGTTGCCACCGCTAGTTTGTTGTCAAAGAATGGGGAGTACTGGATACCGTATCCATTGTACCCTTTGGTTCTAAAGGAGAGCATGGTGGTTGAGGTGGAGGTGGAGGTGGATTTTTTTTCTTTCGTTTCGTTTCTTCCCCTCTTTTGGTGGGGGTGAGCTTGCCGAGGTGGCTATAGTAAAAGTCTATATACAAATTACACTCTACCTTATATGACAAAGGGATCAACTCTCAAATACTTGATGTTCTTTCTGTCGTTTTCGCAAACGTCGTCCTCCCGCATCAACCCGAATTGGATGAGGTCGCCCAAGGTTAATGCCACCTTCTGGTTGGAGTACTTTAAATAGTCAAACTCGTCGTCCGACGACGTTATTGCGTCGTCCAGCACCACCGTGTCGTCAATGGCCACGCTCTCCATCCCCACAGTGATGTTGTAGGTCGCATCAATGCCCCTCTCCGAACCATCTTTGGCTGCCACGGGTTTCAAGGGCCCGTTTTGGATCAACCCCCAGAAACACCAGTAGATTTGCACCGATGCCCGCCAATAGATGCACTCGTTGTACATCTTTTCAATCTCGTACCGGATAATGTCGGTGGCGTTTGTGGTATCGTTGATGATTTCCTCGGGCCGCTTAGAAGTCTTGAGGTTTGACGACGGGTACTGGAAATCGTACTCAATGTACGACTTGATCATGTTGAGCTGCTCAATCTGGGTGGGGTAGTTGTCTTGCCAGATATGGTAGCTCCTTTCAGGGTCATGGTAGTCGGCCATCCATTCTGAAAAGTGGTTGACAATGTCAAATGCAGGGAAGTTGGCGCCAGAGTACTCAAAGTCGATAACCACCAAGTTGGAATCCTTCTTGTTGGACGTGGACTTGATGGCCACATCGTCCACTGTAGTGGACAACGACGGGGTGTCAATGACAATCTCATGCGGGTTGAACGATTCGTGCAACAACAAGTTACCGTACTGGGTGTCGTTGTGGCAGAATTTATAGTTCAGGGCAAACCCATCGGCATTATACTTTGCAAACAACCACTCCTTGTACTTGAGCACCAACAGTTTGAACTTGGGAAACTGGAGAAAAAACACGCTTTTGGGGTCAACGTTGGCCGCCTCGTACCCTGGCAAGTACTCCTCCTCAAAGATCTTCATCCACTTGTCAATCAACCGCCAGCACGTGGGGACCGGTGCCAAATCTTGCGCGTCCAACTCAATCTTGTAATGCAAATCCTTCATTCGTCTCCCCAACATCTGGGAAATCACCTCGTCCCTAATCTTTTCCTTGTTCAAGGTGACAAACCCATCCAAAAACTGTTCGAACCTGCCGTTGGTAAAGATTCCCAAGAGCCGGGGGCCGATCCTCTTTTGCGAGAGCTTCACCAAGGTGTGCAACTCGTGGTCTCGGTCAATCAACTCGTCAACGTTTCGTCCATACACACGCAACAACAACGCTGGGGGGTGTACATTCTGCTCGTCGTCGTGGTACTCAATCTTGTAGATGGAGTTGGTCAAGGCGCCGCTGATTCGGTTCACAACCAAAAAGTTGGCCGACAAGGTTTTTTTATGCCACTTGCTGATTTTCAAAGTTTTTGTCAATGCAATGATATCCTGCTTGAAAAAGTCCAACGGCAAGGTATTGTCCAAGTACGCCGACACAGAGGGGATGGACCGGTCGTCCAACTGGGTCGGGGTGACGACCAATTTGGTCAACGAGCTCGACGATAACGATCTGCGACGACCGCTCAACGACGGTCTCCGCGACGCGCTGGTTGACCTCGAGTTGGCAGTCGAGTTTCTCGTTCTGGACCGTGACCTAGACCTCGAAGGCGTGTCCTTGATATTGGCAGGTGATATGTCCATCCTCTGTGTCTCTGTTTTTGGTTGTAAAAAAAGGGAAAAGGCGTAAAGGATAAAAAAGAATTAGAAAAATTTCTCTGTCTGATAAAGAAAGAGAGAGAGGTCCGTTAAGGCGGACCGCCAGAAATAGGATCAAGTCATGTGACTCTTGTTTTTTCGACGGATATGTATTTCCGTATTCGAAGAGCAACAAGAAGAGGATAAATTTTTTTTTTTATTTTCTACAGCGCTTTTTAGCAATCAAGTGCTCATTTTGTTTGCAGTTGCCAAGGCTGCAAGGCTCCTTTAGTGTTTTCACTTTTATTATGTCGCTTACAGACTATGCCACCACACTTGGTCTTGTTATTGCTATACCCTTGTTGGTGATGCAGTATAGGGCGAAATGCAAAGAGGTGGGCGACACCAAGCAACAGTATGCGTCGAAACTAACCACCGCGCAAGGAGATGCAGAGACAAGCGCACGGGCGTTGGAGGAACTACGAGTTGAGATGGAGAGATTGAAAACAACTTCAGTGAATGTGCACGATCATGTGGTGGCCAGTCTTGAAGCCAAGAATGCTGTTTTGGAGCAAACAATCGGCGAGAGAAACACCCAGGATGAGGAGGAGGAGAAGAAGAAGCTCAGGACAAAGTTGAGCCAGGTTACTGGTGAGATTGAGGGGTACAAGTCTCAGATCCACGAGTTGACTGCAAAGGTAAACAGCTCCACTGCGTCAACAGCCCAGTTGGAAAAGCAGTACCAGTTCCGGTTGAATGCAGAGATTGAACGGTTGGTGGTGGGTAAGGATTTGGAGATTGCCCGGCTCCAGCACTTGTTGGAATCAGCCGAAACCAAGCTCGCAGAAGAGAAAACCTTGTTTGATGACTTGCAGCAGGGCACTAGCGAGGTCATCTTTGAGCTACGGCAACAAAATGACAATACACTCCGACAAGTTGGCAACCAGGCGCAACTCAACACCCAGCTACAGGCCAAAAACCATCTCCAGAGCAAAGCCAACGACCAACACAAGCAGGAGGTGGCCAATCTGAGCAAAAAGATTCTCCAGTTGGAGGACGCCTTCAAGAACCAAAACTTTGAGTTTATCAAGGTCACCAAAGATCTTGCGCACTCTCGTGAGATGGCGACTAGTTTCGAAAACATGGCCAATCTGTTGAAACTCGCCCAGGGCTTGCTCAACCAGGAACTCTCGCGCGAGAAGGAATTCAAATTGCAATTGGTTGACAAGATGTCCCAGTTGGACCAGGTGATCAAGGACAGCAGGGACGAGGTATTTGAGTTGCGCGAGCAAGTTGCCATGTACCAAGAAGTGCTTCACGCATTTGAAGGGTACTTGTCCCACTTGAAGCTTGATGGTGCTTTGTTGGCTCATGATGGGACGGGCTCCCCCGTTCCTGATTTGGACAACTACTCCTCATCCGAGGAGGAGGAGGAGGAGGAGGAGACAACAACATTTGATGTTTATGAGCGAGCAAAGACGTATATTGAAATGTTGCAACAGAGAGTCGTGTATAAGGAGGAGGTTTTAGGAGATCGAGAAGAGGAGTTGCATAGGGTGAAACAAGAACGTGATCAAGCGTTGGCTGACAAAATTGTTTCAGAGTGTACAGTTGCCGAGCTGCTCCAGCAGTTGCAGGGTATGATCGCTGAGAATGGGAATCAAAATGGATGTACAGTGGAGGATGGAGGTCATGAGGGAGGTGTACATGATGACTCCACTGCTTGGGATGATAAACTTGCAAGAGCCAAAGGGGAACTTGAAGCCATGGCTGAGCAATACTTACGAGTAGAGGGTGGTGAACAGGGCGGAGATGAAGATCCAGAAATGGAACCAGAAGCGGTCCCAGAAGCGGTCCCAGAAGAGAGATCTCCACAAACTTTAGAGCCAAACCTTGAATCGTTGCAAAGCGAACCTTTAGACTCTACCACCTCCAATGAGTTTAAATCGTCTACTCCACCGCCACTGTATATCTCACCAAGGAAATTGAAGAAGCAAAAAGCCAAGAAGAAGAACCAGTTCTGATGAGTTCTACATGCAAATCTGCATCCATTTCAAATTGCAACATCAATTCCAGGTGGAGGGAATATACATATACATATATAGAGAATCAGTTTCAAATCACCTTGCTGCTTGGTAAACTTTAAACTCAGTAGGGGATTGGCGGGCGGGGGGTGGGTGCCCATTTTAACTTTTCCTTTCAAGGGAGCAATCAAGGAGCAAGACCCCTCTGCTTATTGGGAAGGGGGGTATACTATTACGCTTCCCCATCCCTTCCTCTCGGGCAGTCGTGACCAGTGATCTCTTTCTCCTTTGCTACTACACCAACAGCAAGATAAGAAAAAAAAAAAAAAGAAAACGTAAACAACAACAACAAACCATTCAACAATAATAAAGCCACCGTACTCGATTTGGCAATGAAATTTCTAATTTTGGTTTTTATTTGGTTGACGATTTCAAAGGCTTGCCTCTGGTTCCCTCCTTCCTCTATATTACTTGTTCCTTGTTTCTCCTCTTCCAAGGGAGATCAACTAAGGCGGGAGGTATCGTAAGCGAGATTGGTATCTATCTCTCTCTCTCTCTCTATCTACCCACGTTTTTTGTATGTTGGAGTTAAACAAAGCGCTATTCCCGGGGCTCCCTAACGACAGCAGATGTCTCGGGTGTGCGCGGGTAATGATGCATAGGCGTGCCACGGAAGGGGGGGGAGGCCGTGGAACGGGGAAGAAAAGCAGAGAAGCCAGTGGCCAGTGGCCAGAGAGATCAGGGGGGAAGGGGGAGGGACCGGCCGGGCTAGGCTATGCCATAAACATTAACAAGAAAAACTGTTTGCTGCGCCATAGTTTGTTTTTTTGTTTAATCATTCCAGATGTAAACAATGCAAACAATGCCCCATTCTATTGGTTGGTTAAAGTCCATTTGCTGGTAAAGCCCACGGTCCTGTATTCCTCACCACCACTCGTAGCATATATCTGGGACGTTTCATTTTGGTGTAATAAAGGGGGGGTAGAACACCACATTTGAGATGAAATTCCCTTGGCTTCTACTACTTTCCCCATCGTATCGGCCAAGTTGGCCCGATGGGCAAAATAAAAATGTTGCTCCTCTTTGTGTAGCTCTCGAACATCCCTGAATTGCCCTCCGAGGGCGGGTAGCAAAAGAAAAGGCTTGGAGGGGAGGCAATAGTGTAGTCACCATTAGTTATTTCTCTCTGCCATCTCCCCCTGTAGCTTGTAATTCACTAATCTCCGACCATTAACTACTTCTGCTGCTGTTGTTGTTGTTGTTGTTGTTGTTAATGTGCTGGTGGGTTGACTGTTGCTATGGAGAACAATAGACAATCAGAGAGAGAGAGAGCTCCTCTGGTTGTGTTTACTGCACAAAAGTATAAAACCAAAGTGTCCCCGTTTCAGAGACAAATATTTTTCCATTTCATTATTTACAACCCAGTGACCACCAACCATCCTCACCCCCCATCACCCCACCAGCTCCCCCATATCACACCACGGGACTATCGCCCCCCTGTTGCT
>JAJMCF010001267.1:0-18208 GCA_030585045.1 Zhuliangozyma parablackwelliae | reverse complement strand
TCGATCATCATGTACCGCAACCCCAAGTTGCGCGAGTGCCAGTACTACATCTCCAGCGACTGGACCGGCGGGATGTATGGCTCACCTACGCTAGCAGGCTCGAGACCTGGCGCGTTGATGGTGGGATGTTGGGCGACGTTGGTGAGTATCGGCAGAGATGGCTACGCCAAGCTGTGCTACGATATCGTGCTGGCCACCATGAGAGTGAAACAGGAGATCCAGAACAATGCAGTCTTGGCGGAGCACTTGGAGATTATCGGCGATCCCATCGGGCTGGTGATTGCATTCAAAGTAAAGAGCTCGTCGCTGGACAAACTCAACATATATGAGCTCGGTGATTTGCTCAACAAGAAGGGATGGCACTTTGCCACGTTGCAGCTGCCCGCGGCATTGCACTTTGCGTTGACGAGGTTGACTGTTCCTGTTGTGGACGAGCTTATTGGCGACTTGGTGAGTTGTGCACAAGAAGCCGTGGCCGACGCTCGGGAACACGGCGTGAGCAAAAGCGACACCGCCGCCCTTTACGGCATAGCAGGGTCAGTCCATACCGCCGGCTTGGCCGACCGGATCATTGTAGCATTTTTGGATACCTTGTATAAATTGTAGTCTTGTTGTGTATGCTACAGCTACAGCTACGTTTCTTTTTTTTCTTGGGTGTTTGTACAAAATCTGTCATTGATAAGAAAACAAAACAGGACAAAAAAAAAAAAAAGAGGAGCTGAAACGTAATCTGCCAACCCAACAGCATAAAACATCGATAGCAATAGCTAACCCGCTTTGTATACACACCCCTTCCTGGAACTCCATTGCTATTGTCTTGTTCTTTCTACAATGGACTGCACGAGCATATCATTTATATCATCATCCTTTAGCCTCATATCGTGCGTGAGCTGGGCATTTGCGCAGCTACCACAGATCTACACAAACTACAGCACCAAGTCTGCGGAGGGGATATCGCCGTCGTTCCTTCTACTTTGGTTTATGGGCGACTTTCTCAGCTTCACCAGCTGTGTGATGAATAACGTACTAGGGTTCCAGGTGTACTTGAGTGTGTTTTTTCTTTGCAATGATGCCGTGCTATGTTTCCAGTATTATTACTACAGCAGTGTCTATCCCACAAGGGGCTACCGTGACGTGTCGCCGTCTGGAGCCCCGGTGGGGATAGGCTACCGCGAGGCGTTTTCCGGCCCCGGCCCCGACGTTTCATTGCACGCAGGAACCGCCCAGCACATCAAGCACACGGCTATGGCCGCGGCGCCAACCGAAGAGTCCGTCTTGTCAACGCCGAGCAGCTACGATTCGACTGAAGGCAGTAAATTCCAGGCAGTTGCGATTGTTGGCACATTATTGCACGCGACTGGAGCAAGAGCAACGCAGATTGCGGGAGGCGGCGTTGGTGGCGGCGGCGTTGCGTCCGCGACGTCGATGTCGACCTCAACGTCGGCGCTTGGGCTATTTCTCGCGTGGGGGTGCACGGTCGTTTACTGCAGCTCCCGATGTCCCCAGTTGTACAAGAACTATCAGCGGAAATCGGTGGACGGCATCTCGCCGTTGCTTTTTGGGTCGGCGTTGGTGGGGAATTTGACATATACATTGTCGATTCTTACCAGCTGCGAGTTTCTTTTTGATGCCGGCAATAGATCGCAGTTTATGATCAAGGAGTTGCCTTATATCTTGGGAAGCTCGGGGACGATTGTGTTTGACTTGGCATACTTTTACCAAAAGCATATCTACAGACACAATGGGAGAAATACCAGCACTATGGCGTTGCAGAGCTGGGAAAGTATAGAAAGAGGCGTTTAGGGTGTAGTGTGTTTATTCGTTTTGTAAGCTGCAAAAATGTGTACTACCTCACTGAGTCCTCTCGCTCTCCCACTGAAAATTTTTCGCTCCAAACGCAAAACCACTATAGACAGCCAACCCGCCCTCCATGAGATGTGTACGACGACTAGCGGCACTGCCGCGAGTGATGCGGGGGTTCCGACCACGTGAGATGCTGAAGTCATCGATGACGACGCAACTTCAACCGAATATTGCGTACGAGCCCTCGCTACGAAGGAATCCATTCACCACAATAGAGCCAGCTGACGAGGAGGACAATAGCAATGGCGATAGCACCAACAGCACATCCACCACCACTGCCACATCCACCACCACTGCCACATCCACCACCACTGCTCGACTACATCTCCTAGAAAAAGAGCATCTTAAACCGTTGAGCGCAAAAGACTGGAACTCGCTAACAAAAGCAACCACAGCCAACCACGACGTTTGTTTCAAAGTTATACAAATAATAGACGAGGTCATATTGGACGACCCGGCACTAGCGAGCAAACTATACCACCACATCCACGACGAATCATCAGAAGGCGTGGTCAAGCCGGCCATTGCGTCGTCGTGCTTTGCGTTGTTCAAGCAGGAGCAGATCAAGCTACTTTTGATGAATTTCATCGTTGATCCCACATCATCAATCACCAGAGACTTGTTTTGGAAAACGTTGGACTCGCTACTCTTGTCAAATGAAGGAGAGGGGGAAGCCTTGTGCAACTTGTTTTTGAAACTATGTTCCACGGGGGTGGTAAACACGCGGCCGCTTTGGTTGAGCTCCGATAGATTCCGCCAGCTACTACGGTGCATTGAGCCTTCTGCATTGTACTCGTTTATGGTGTCGTTGAACATGCAAGCATACAACCGACAGTTGCTTATGAGTGTGCGAAACAAGCTCCAGACGGGCTCGGGGTTGGAAAAGTTTGTTGCCCGAACCGGATTCGTGCAGCCCAAATGGCACGACGTGTTGAGGACCGAGTTTGGCGACGTGGTGCGGCAGCGGATGGTTGAGTTCTTTGCCGTGGGCGACTTTGCCCATTTCTCCCAGGAACAGATTTTCGGCAAAGAGCCCGCTCTCGCCTCCTTCTACCTCAACTGCATGCTTGAAAAGTTTGAAAGAAAGTGTACGGTCCAGAGCAACTGCCATGGCCATGTCCATGAAGCAACGACAGATATGGCGCGGGATGTGGAGCGGTTGCTCAAAACTATCTTGTTGTTTGTCATGCAGTTCAAGGGCGCCCACCATTGCATCCAGGTGTTGAAGTATATGGCCAACGAAAGCCTCGTGGTTGACTTCAAGACCATGTTTATCGTTTTGCAGACGTGCCGAAGGGAAGGGAAAGCAGACGAGTTTGTTATCCTCCTCAACCACATCAAGCAGGCGTATGAGCTAGATGCCCAGCACAAGCACCAAGTGGCAAACGAAATTGTCCAGCTTGTGAGCAAGAAATTTGCGCGTCTGCCGAAAGTGTTGATTGGCTACGCGGGCGCCATCTTTGGGCAGAAATGTTTGGACGCCCTCAATGAGTTGAAATTGGTTGGGCTAGTGTACACGGGGATATTGCAAAAGGTGGGGTCGTTTGACGCTGTCAAAACCGCCAACGTCGACAGCAGCTTCTGCGGGTTGGATATGAATCCAGAGACATTGTCCACCATCTATCGTACGGTGTTGGACGGTATCCCGTTTGAAGAAAACGCCCTGACTATTGCCAAGCTATACGAAGAGTACGCTAGGGTTGTTGTCGAGCAAAGGATGGTGCAAGATTGCACCGACCAGACAGTAACCATGTTTTTGGACTTTTTGTTGCGCACCTCCAACGACCCCATGGAGCTTGTTCCCGTCCTGTCGTCTACTGACCGGTTTGATATAGCCAAGCGGATGTTTGAGTTTTATGACCGTGACAGCTTGGCGATCGAAAAGGTTGAGATACGAAACATTGAGGTGCTTATCCAGACCAGTTTGTTAGCGCACAGCGACTTTGAATTCGCCGCGAGGGTGATGAGGTTTGCCCGGAGCAGAAACTTGCCCATGACATTCAACCAGATTTATCCATTCATCAAGTACCACTATCGAAACTCCGAGCCCGACAAGGCCAGAATATGGTTCGATGAAATGGTGAAGCACGGGGCCGGCACCGGCAAATATGCTGCCACGGATCTTTTCCGCATAGCCAAGGAACTAGGATGGCCCGTCACCGGGGTTGAATACAAATGGAAGTTGTCGCATAAAACCAGGAACAACCGGGCAGCTTTGAAGCTGATACAGACGGATTCGCTCCAGACATCGTTGGACGCAGTCACCGAAGAGATTATTGGTGGGAGCGGCGACATCAACAATAGAGATTTTGCCACTGAGCTATCTTCGGTCTTGCACCAACTAAAGAACTAGAGTTTGTATGCTATACGTGAAGCAGTGTGTTAATTTCTCTCTCTCTCTCTCTCTCTCTCTGTAGGGCAACCTTTTCTGTGTGTTTACATTTTGTCCCGTTTGGTCAAGCTAATCAAACAAATGAAACAAAAAAAAACAACAAAGCACTTCCAAGCCAAAGACAAGAAAGGAAGAAAAAAAGGTGCCATCATACCGCTTCATGTCAATTTGATATAACCATAAATGAGTCTACTAAGTAACGATGGAGACTCCACATCACCTCCTCCACAACTACCCAGCTCGCCCACCATGGTCAGCACGGATGGGATGGAGCCTGCGGGCGATGAGTTTGATCGGATTGCGCTCAATATCAACCACACCATTGACGAACTAAACACAATCTACACCTCCATCGGATACACAACCCACGAGATATCAGCCAAGAAGGAGGAGATATTCAGCGTGGTCCAAGACACGATTGCTCAGTTTGCCAACAACCTAGATCGAGAAAAGCAAAACATCGAGAACGAGTGCGAGTGGCTACGCCAGCAGATACGCATAATACTAGCGATGATCAACGACAACCGCGGCGAAAGGTCGCTCGACCTACTAGCGAGAGGCCTCGTGTTTGACAATCCGCAGCAGTATGAGGACGGGTACCGCGAGCAGGTGTTGACCAGGATGATGTCCCAGGACACGCCGTTCGTGGGGGCCAACGTGGAACAGCAGTATGAGTACATGATGAAGAACATCCCGAGATTGTCGTTGCTCCAGCTGCGAAGCAAGCTAAACACTATTTTTCTCGATGTGTTGAAGCAGTTTGTAAAGTGGTTCAAGCAATTGACGCTACTAAATTTGCTGTACGCCGAGGCTACTGAAGTGATGATGGGCCCGGGCTCGGGCCCGGACTCGGGCTCGGATCCCATGGCTGCTTCCCCGGTGCTTCTGTCGCTACCGTCCAGAGAAGACTCAGAGTCTCACAGGATGATGATTGAGGAATTTGAGCAGGTTGTTCAGCTAGTCGACACCAGACCCAATCCAAAGAACAATACATTTATACTAGCAAGCCCCATGAAGACGAGGAATGGTAGAGTGCACGAGAATGAGACGGGACGGGAGACTCGTGAAGAAATTGAGGCAAGTGACCACCAGCAAGACCATTTCGGCCGTCTCCGCGACTTGAACTATCAGTTAGTGAGAGTGATACGGGGTTTAAAGTTTACGAAAATCACCCAGGACTTGCTCAACACCATAAAGCTGGAGATTGACAACTGCAAAACCGAAATTGAAAACCGAAAGCAGAAAGTGATTGAGATTGTTGACCAGTGTTTTGCGTACATTGATGTTTTGCAAATGAGCGACGACCAGTTGGCAGACATCCAGCAGGAAAAATTGTTGGATATGGAGACCTTGCGCATAATACGCAGCGAGCCCCACCTGTTTGGGTTGAATGAAAGCCATATCGACTTTTTGAGCAACTTCCAATCGTTACTCAAAGCCACCATGGATGACAAGCAACAAAAGTGGCAATACTACTCGTCGACGTGCAACCAGCTATGGGAGAAGTTGGGAGAGAGTGCCGACTACATCCGCAACTTTATGACGAGAAACAGCTCGTTGTCGGACTTTTCGCTCTTGAACTTCAAAATGGAGTTGAACAAGTTGCACATTAGAAGATCCGAGTACATTGAAACTTTCATATCCGACACGCGAACGGAAATTGAAAAGCTTTGGGATCGCATGTTTTACTCGCACGATATGAGGGTGGCGTTTGAATACTTCAACTACAACCCCGACGAAAACGACGACAACAAGGAAACTGTGTTGGCCAAGCACGAAGAGGAGTTGGAAACGTTGAAGCGGGAGTTTTCCCAGAAACTGCAGTTGTTTCTGTACTACGATGAGCTCAATGACTTGCTCAAGGACCAAACATTCCTTGTCGAGTCGTCAAAAGATTCGTCACGGCTCTTGAGCAAAAACTCGTGCAAGATTCTCCTTAACGAGGAGAAAATCAGGAAGCGGATCAACAAGAACTTGCCGAAAGTGATTGAAAGCTTGAAGCGCGAGATTAGCCAGTATAACAATTTGGCCCTCCAGGAGGGGAAACGCGCATTAATGATCCATGGCGAGGACTTTTACGAAAAGGTGTTGATGATTGAGAGCGAGCAGTTTAAATCCAAGGCCAAGCCGCGAGCACACAACGCCTCGCCCGTGAGGCGGTCGGCAAACCCTTCCCCGAGGCGGACAATGCCACAGCACCCAGCAGTAGCAGCACCACCTCCACCACCACCACCACAGGTGGCGAGATCAAGGGTGTTCAAGTCGCTGCCACAGGTGGCGAAAAGAGACCGGGGCATGACTTTCAACAACCCCAC
Source organism: Zhuliangozyma parablackwelliae (assembly GCA_030585045.1). Classification (NCBI taxonomy): domain Eukaryota; kingdom Fungi; phylum Ascomycota; class Pichiomycetes; order Serinales; family Debaryomycetaceae; genus Zhuliangozyma; species Zhuliangozyma parablackwelliae. Next base: position 11,638 of record JAJMCF010001267.1, on the reverse strand, counting down.
CACCGTCAGGCTCACCAACGCCATAAACTCGTCGTACAACTCGTCCATAACTGAGAGTCCGCAGCATGCATCGAGAACCGCTTCGCTTGTCAAGTCGTTTGAGTTGCAGCCATTGATGTCGCCCATGAAACCAAACTTGCGGTCGCCCATGAAACCGAATTTGCGGCCCCCGTCGCCCTTGAAGCCGTCCAACACGCCCGTGAGAGAACGACCGGCAGCCTCGCGAGTTCAGGAGCAGCCTCCATCTACAATTAAGGAAGAGGGGAGGGGAAAGGAAAACTCTTCGCCCTTTGAGTTTTCGCCAGTCAAGATTAAGGGATATTTCGACGCTGGTGTTGCCCCTGGGCATGCGCTTGGATATGCGCGGCCGCGCAAAATCAGCGTCAGCACCTGTGATACCTCCACCATGGTTGGGGACGATTACCACAACTGGCGAGACGAAAAGATTAGACAAATCAATGAAATGTGATGATTTCATTTCTAAAGACTGTATTAATTATTAAAAAGTTGTAATTTGTTTGTAGGAAAGGGACTAAGTATGACCTGTTTCTTCTAGTGGCGGTTCGAGCTCATCATCAACGAAACTGTTGGCCTCGTCCTCTTCGTCGTCATCGTCATCGCCTTCTTCCTCCTCCTCCTCCTCCTCCTCTTCATCATCATCATCATCTTCCTCATCCTCTTCTTCATCATCATCATCATCTTCATCGTCATCATCACCGTCATCGCCATCATCGCCGTTATCATCCTCATCGTCAACAATGGCGTGTTCATTGTCATCCACCTCTTCCTCTTCCTCTTCCTCGGGGTACCCGCCCAACTTCATAACAATGCGATTCACTACCTCGTTCCAATCCATCATCCCACCCATCCCAATGTCGCCATAGCTGCCAAACACCTTTTCCAGGGGCTTCAAAATCTCAATCCACGGCATCTCCTCGGCAATCGACCGCAACTGCTTCTTGGTGGTGATGGCATTGTACGAGTAGCTCACCATGGCGGGCGCGAGCAACACCGGGTAGGACGTGTTCCACGCCCGTATCACGTTGGTCAACAAATTGTCGCATATCCCCAACGAGACCTTGGAGAGGGTGTTGGCCGTGAGCGGGCACACCACGAGAATGTCGGCCCAGCGACGCAACTCAATGTGCAAAACGGGATCCAGCCTCGTTTTCCACGTTGTCCATTCGTCCGCGTCGCGCCACACGCGCACGCCCTTGATGGTCTCCAAAATGTTGAGCGACTCCTGGAGGATAAAGTTCTCGCTCGACTTGGTGAGAATGAGCTGGATGGCCACCTTGCTGGGGGTGTAGATCTCAAAGAGCTTGTTGATAATGAGCTTGATCTTGCCGGTGGAAAGCGCGCCACAGACGCCAAGTAGGACGTGGATCTTGCCGTCGTCGGTGGGCAAGCGCGGGTCAATATTGGCGTTTTGTTCGCCCGTGGGCTGCGACTGTGGTGGTATTGCTGTTGGTGATGCTGGCGAGATTGGAGAAGCTGCTGTTGTTGTTGTTGCTGCTGTTGCTGTTGATGTTGATGTTGGTCCTGCTGTTGTTGTTGTTGTTCCTGTTGTTGTTCCGGCCACGGCTGTGCCACTATGCCTAGACGCGAGCGACGACGCGCTGCTGATTCCCTTCACGATGCTCTCCTGACTCCTGCTCCCATCGCTGTGTGCAGCCACCGGCGTCAAGTTGTGGATCTCATTCTGGTTGTTGACCGACCCGCTCCTCGACCGGTTGCGCGGCTTTACCGCTTCGTCCACGTAAAAGTGCGCATGCACCGAGGGCGCCTTGTGGTGCAGACTGTCCTTGGGTGGGTTCAACGTATAGTCCAAGCTTGAAAATGAGTCGTTCTTCTCGGCAAGCAGCGCGGCCGTGGCGTGCAAGGCTGCTGCACCGGGCGACAATGCCCCCTTGCTGGCGTCCTTCAAGTATGCCCCACCAGCCAATGTCGTCTCCTTGTGCTGGTTGTTGGCCAGTAGCAGCAGCAGCAGCACTGGTGATATAGGGGGCGACACTTTCAAGTTGAAGCTGCCATTGTTTAGAATCGGCGGCGGTGAGGTGCTTTTCGAATTGGACAGCGCGAGGATCGATGGGGGGATCTCTTCATTCTTGCCGCTTTTCGTCTGCAAGTGCAACTTCTTGGAGTTGTCGGAGGATGACATTTGTATCTAAACCCTGTAATACCCGCTTCTGTCACGATGGCGTCGATTGGCGTGTCTATATGTATGAATCAGGGATTAGCCTTGGTGTTTGCTTTGGTATGGGAAACTGCTGAGTCAAGCAAGCAAAAAAAAATAGGATTGAGAGGAAAACAGAGAGAAAAAAAATTTCCCACATGGAAAAAAAAAGTTCCCATGTCACGTGCAGAGGGAATGTGTATGGGTGTGTGTGTGTGGCTCAAGAACAATAGAGGTTTGATGAAAGAAGAGATGGCTTAGAAGGGCAAGACCTTTTTTTGTGTTGATATTAAGACACTGTCTAGTAATCGTGCTGCATGTTCAAGTTGCCAAATGAATTGATAAGCGCTCGTGCCTTTTCGTCTTCCGTGGGGGTTTGAGCGTGTTCTTGAGCGTGTTCTTGGGCGTGCTCCTGCTCCTGAAACCCATCATCTTGCCGTGGCACGCTTTCCACAGCCTCTGCCACAAATGGTTGTTGCTGGGGTGAAAACCTATACGCTGGCACGTAGGGGTTGAAAGAATTTGGAAACTGCGGTGGCGTCGACGCTTGTGGAGAGCCATAGTAGTACGGCATGAAGTAGTACGGGGCCGGAGGAGCCGGCGGCGGGGGCGGGGGCGGAAGCTGCTGTTGTGGATGTGGTTGTGGTTGGGAGGCGTGTAGGCCGTTGGCTGGTGGTGGTGCGGGCGAGCCGTGCATGTAGTGAGGCAACTGGTGCGGGTTTGGTGGCGTGTGCATAGTCCCGTAGTAGAACTTGTGCTGCATCAGTACCCTTTCGATGGCCAAGTTGCTCAACACCGATGATGCTCGGTGGTTGGGTGCAAAAGACAGACCGGGCGGGAGGCCACTGCCATTCATTCTGCTGAAATTGGCGTCCCATGGCGAGTCTTGCAGGGCGGAGATGTTGCTATATTGGGGGAACTTGTCGTACCGCACCGTCAACGACCTTCCTTCGAAATCAGCATTATCAAACATCGCCACTAGCTTGCGGGACGATTCGCGGTCTCTGGTGGTGACGATTGCAAAGCCTCTGCTTTTGGTGATAACTTGTAGTGGGGGCGGCGGCACACCCTGGAACATAAAGTATGGGTTAGGATTGGCGATGTGCTGGACGGGGATCTCAACTTTTAGTATGGCGATATTGTTGTTTGGTTCCAACTCCTGTGACCGCGACACGAGAAAGTTCTTTAGGGAGACCCAGTTGGAGGAGTAAGGGACGTTTCCAATGAACAATCGTAGTGGGTCCACTCGAATGAGTTGATCCGGGTTGTCTCCTTCTCCGATAGGAGCATATATGAATTTTTCATCGGCGGGTTCACCATTTGGGATGTTCTGCTCCTCCTGCTCCTCTTTCTCCTCTTGATCCTCCTGCTCCTCTTGCTCCTCCTGCTCCTCTTGCTCCTCCTGCTCCTCCTGCTCCTCTTGCTCTTCCAGTTCCCCTTGTTCCTCTTGCTCTTCCTCTACATCGTGAATTGGATAGGCAGCTTCTGGTGTGGTGTTTTTGTTTCCTGGCAACGTGTTTTCTGGCAACATATTCCCGCTCCGTCTATGGTTGACCATATTCATAATGAACGGAGGCACGGGCTTGGTTGACGATACTGACAGGAAGGAATCGGCCGAGCTGAGCGAGGTCGAGCTGTTGGTTCTCCTGGACATCAACGACGTGACCGATCCCTTGCTCCTCGAGCTTCTGGTAGATTCAAGAGACTTGGTTGATGAATTGCGATGAGATTGCAGCGCAGGGTACTGTGCGGGGTACTGTGATGGGTATTGCGCTGGGTACTGTGGTTGCTGTTGTTGGTGCGTATAAGTCCTGTAGCCCGACAACAGGCGGGTGTCCAAAAGCGGTGGTGGCGGGGCGCTCAAGCACCGCACACCCAACACGCTCCCCTTCCAGCTAACCCCATCGTGGTCTTTGGCCAATTGCTTGGTGGTGTCGAAACTCTCGGTTTCAACGGCGGCTCGTTGGTTATCGGGGTCAAACTGGGTGATATGCACGGGGTCGGTTGGGTTGTAGGATTGCAAGTATTGGGCGAGTTCTTCCTCCGTGGTTTCCTTTGGCAAGTTGTTGATTTCAATCACATAGGGGGTTAATGAAGCTTTAGAATCGGTGGGGGATGTTGCAAGGGTTGACTTTCTCTTGAGCGGCGGGCGGGGCGCGCCGCGTGATAGCGCCGGTTTCGAGCCGGTGGGTTTATTCTCCAGCGGCACAAAGGGCGGAGCATTGGTGTTGAATACCGAATTGCTCAAGCTCGACCGCCTCGACAGTATTTTTGCTTGTCTGGGGGAAGAGTAGTTGGCAGTGGGATTTGGGTGAGAACCCCTTGTTGTCATACTTGCAGCTGATTTTTTTTTCCCTCAAAACAATGTCACAAATATATTAGCAGGGCGGCACTTGGAGAGATGCGTCTGAATGCTTCAGTGGTCTACTCCAACCTCAATTGACGGGGATCAACAACCTCTTCTTTTTCTTTGGTAAGGACTATTCCGCAGCAAGTCGTCGAAGAAGAAGAAGAAGAAGAAGAGGGAGAGGAAAAACCAAGAAGTAGGAGAGAAAAAAAATAGGGTGATACTGTGATTGAAAAGTTTTGGCACAGAAAAATATCCTCGAAATATAACTGTATCCGTGAGCCTTGCTATTGAAACATCTCCCCCACTCTATTAGATTTGGTCTTTAAGTCGCTTACCACCCGGAGCTTAATTGGAGGTATCCACGCAGTAGGCTAGTCCCGGTGGGTTAGGATAATTATTTGTATGTGGGGGGGTGCGTGTGTAAAAGAGAGAGAAGTAATAAAATACTTCAATGCCATAACCCTTTCATTCTTATCCACCTGATTTATCACCCACCATTGGCTCGTTCCATCCACCACCAGAATGGCTCCACGGTGATAAGGTTTTTTTTTTATTTCCTTTACTCGTGACGCCCCACAGCTCTGTGTGGCCCGACAGTAAACCATCCAATTAGGTTTCGGCCCGCCAATGCTGGATGTGAAGGGGGAAAGGGAAAGGAGAGGGGTGCAAAAGAGGGAGAGAGGAATCACACTGCCTTTTTTTTTCGTGCTCGCTTCTGCACCCCCTAAAATATATTTTGCATTCATATTGGTCTCCCCCACGTTGGAAACAGAGTGGGCTGTTCATGGAACACATTCTCATTGTGTAAGAAGTTCTAGAAAACCAGGCACAAAATTCGCCTTTAATCAGCCCCCCCTTTCCTTTCCTTTCCTTTCTTTTCCTTCTCTTCTCTTGCCTCGTCCGTTAAAATGCCACGTGATTGTGTTGGAACTTTAAAAAAAGAATGTCCCAAGCAAGAGGAAAGGAAATAAGTGGTGCTGCTTTTCGGGGATAGGATGGGTGGATATGCTAGTGATGATTCACCATATGCGACAAAGCATGAAGTCTATTGTAGTAAGAGGGTACTGGGTGTGGGTGCTTCGGATAAGTGACTGTTGATTAAGATTTGCGAGATTCGCATTGTCCCCAACAAACCGTAGCACAGTAGCTAGCCACTACCACAACTGAGCATGTTAAAATTGGCTTTCAGTAATTTTTTTTTGTTGGGCTCGCAACCTGCGTCGCCAAGAGGCGCCAGCTTAGTGGGATGTCAAGAAATGCAAAGTTAAATTTCATAAGCACACCGTAAAGGAATAACGAGTATAGGCGGAGCATCCGTAATGTAATTTGGGTGTTGTCCTTCTTTAAGGGGGATGAGAACCACCTTTACAAATCCTATGGTTAATATATCAACACAAGCGGCTAGGGATACAGCAGTGCCGCTTTTTTTTCGCAACACCGGTTGCAAATGTATTCAAAATGTTTCAGTAGTCTCAAGCCCTCGAGATTCGTCTAGAACTCGTGTGTGTGATGGATACCACGTATGGAGAGAGAGAGGGGGTTGCTTTGCTTACTTGTTTGTTCACGCTTACGTAAGCGTGTTTGTTTACATCCTTATATGCTATAAGCTTATATATTCATCTATTTATCTCTCCCTTTCCCGAGATATTATCATGGATGCTGGCGGTGTTTTGATTTCCGCCCAGTTTCCCCTATTCTCCACCACTGTGGTATCAAAACCACTGTGGTAGCGGCTCACAAATGCTGTTGGCGCGCCCACCCGTTGAAGCTTAAACTTTTTTTTCAAGAAAACTACGCAGCTGGCATTGTTTGTTGTTTCATCATTTGTTTTGTGCAAGCAACAAAACGGGAAGGTTGGCCCAAATAGCGAATAGCAACAGCGAGGACAAAGTTGGGAATTGTCTCGCTCTTGCAAATATCTACACTCACGCAAATTCACCCCCTGCCCCTCCAAATGGTCCCAATGTCTCTAACCGCCCATCCACTAAGCCCCTTCTTGCAAATCCTTTTTTGTTTGCCTTCGGGCGGTGGAAAAGTCATTTTTTGTTTTTTTTTTGTTTTTTTGTTTTTTTGTTTGTTTCCGCGGCTATCGGAGATCTCCACTTCACGCCCGAATGAAACGAGGAGTCTGCCACTACGGGCGGGAGGGAGGGGGGGGCCACAAAAGCAGAGTCGTGCGTGTGAAACTCGGCGAACTGTGTTGGGCTCTCTCCTTAGTGTGCATGGTCGGTGCATGCAGTGCTTCGAATGGAATTGTGCAAGAAAATGCTTTTGCTTGGGCCATTTTTTCTAATCCTGGAGCGAGTTTTGTTTTGTCGTGGTTATTTTGTGTGCGCTTGCATTGGCTGGGTAGTTTTAGCCTATTCTTTCTTTAGTGATCTCAAAGTAGTAGATGTAAACAGACGAAAGACTGGGTGAAACACTCACTCATCCAATAATCAGTGTGGTAAACACGCTTGTGTTGGTTGCTTACAAGTCGTCTCCTCGTGGCTAGTGAAGCGGATTGTCAAGAGCAACTTTGGCGCGCCACTGTTTTGAAATGGGTTGCTGATTGGAGAGGATGGCATCCCTCCTTCAATCAATTACTGCCAATGCTTTAACGTTGTGCTGTTGCCCACGATGGTGGGTGGGGGGTCCAGATGTGGAAGGTCTAAGTATAAGGTGTTACATCTCATCTTTCCCTGAACTTTTGGTAAACTTTTCGTAAAAAAGCTGCAAAAAAAACTTCAAGCCGTTGGGTTAAGGGCAACAAACCAACATGCTCCGTTTGTAGCTCATACAGCAAGGATATGCAAACGCTGTGGCAACCAACTCATTACTGGACCCCTCTTCTCTTAATTTTTATCGTGCAAAGGAGTTGTAATTGTCATATCCCAGCTTTGACCAGAAAAAGAAGCCTGCAAAGCGTGCAGAAAACAAGCCCGTATGCTCTCGTTGACACGCCAGCGGCAGGCACTCACATTCGAGGCGAGCGCTTACCCGTGACTCTGTATGAGGTATGCCCCTGCCTCCCCTGATCATCATCGTCATCAAAATATATGTATATTTTCTTGTAAATCTTGGTCATCTGTTTATTTTTTATTATTTGTTGGTATTATTTCCCATCTGCAAAAGAAAAGTTTAAAATTTATTCTATTAGGAAAGGTTTCACGAAGGGGGGGAGGGGGGGCTGCCACACCCCCCAATGGCCAGTTTCAGCCCGAACTGGAATGCGCGCCCTTTCCCCTTTGCAGTTACCGCAACCACCCACCTTCTGCGCTTCCACCTTGAGAGATGAAGAAAGAGTTGGAGCACTGGGCTGGGAGGGGGGTTGGTTTTCTTTGCGGCCGGCTTGTAATTTGAGGGGGGGGGGTGGCAAAGCAGGTTTGGCCCAAAAAGAAAGAAAACTAGGTTTGTGGCTGCCTCGAAGATGGCAGAGACATGGCAGATCAAGCATTGAAAGGTTACAATCCCCTCCACCATCTCCAGCCTTATCCAAAACAAGGTTTTAATGTTTAGTGTTCATTTTTTTTTTTGGTTCCCCAATTCCTTTTGTTGCTGCTGCTGCTGCTGCTGCTCTCCCTCGGCAGTTGAAGTAGTTTCCCCAAAAGTCGACTATAGTGCCAGAGTCTTGAATGGGTTGCAAGTGTCTGTTTTGTTCATTGGTGCCTGTGCTTGCCGCCGCTCAGTCATGTTCCAAAAGCCCTTTCTGCGCCCAGATCTGAGACATTGCACAAAACCAGAGCAGGTAAAATAATATCAGAGCGGCGCTCCCTAGCACTCCACCATGTTTATTGCACCAGCAACAACATCAAGAGACAAACACAACTGTAACATTCTCGTGGTGATGAGGTGCAGATGATGCAGGGTAACACCCCACTCTTCCTTCCACCCAAATGATGTTTGGAAGCTGAATCGATATATAAAAAAATGATCAAGGATCCTCTGGTTGATTTTTTCCCCTTTGTCTCCTTTATTTTTTAATTTCTTATTTTTTTATTTTTTATTTCGCTTTTTTTTTTGGGTTTTTTTTTTTATTTAAATTTTTGTTGTTGTCACTCAGTTCTCACTCAGGCTTTCAATTCTCTCTCTCTCTCTCTCTCTCTCTCTCTCTCTCTCAGTTCTCAGTCGTCTTCACAGTCACACTGCTCTCAGTTCTCTTAGCCCCGTTCCCCGCCTCCCCCAAGTCAGTCAGGCAAGGTGGCTATATAAACATTGCCAAAGTGCCCCCTCCCGAAGAAACCCAGGGATTCATCCAGCCGCCCCTCCCCTCCCCACCAAACGGATACTAAACCATATTAAACAAGGGGTTCCACAATCCAACCACCACAGAACAGTCCCCACCAGCACAAAACACCCTCATCTCCACTACATCCTTCCCATCCATCATATATATATTCTGCGGGAGATTTCCATTTCGTATGAATTTGTTTCCCCCCAGCACTCCCCAAAATTGTTTACTGAAAAAAAGACACAACCAGACTAGAACTGTACATCCACTCATTGCCAGTAATTGCGCCAAGACCCCGTTACTTAACAACAAGAGAAAGCCAACAAGAGCGCGAGTGAGTGAGTGAGAAAGAGAAAGAGAAAGAGAAAGAGAAACACACACGATTATACATCACATATCCCCCCAAATTGCTTACAACAGAGTACCATCCGTTTTGTCAATCACAACACCAACCGTGCCTTAAACCAAGCGCACATTCGATAACCTGCACCGCTACAACAGCAGTGCCATCCTAGCCCCACAATTTTTGCATAATCCAAACCAGTTTCCCTCACCACCATGGTTAAGAAGAGGCTAAATCCAACCATCAAGCGAAGCAGAACGCGCTCGGGATGTGTCACCTGCCGAGACCGCCACATCAAGTGCGACGAACACCTACCGGTGTGTCGAAACTGCATCAAATCGAAACGAAAGTGCTATCGCGGAATAAGGTTAAACTTCACCCAATACACCTTGTACAACCCCGACGAGGACAGGCATATACCGCCAGATCCCATTTCCAAGTACCGGATCTTGGACCAATCCATCACGATTGCCTCGTTGTACGACGACGTGCATCATTACCAGGCGTATTTGCACTTGCATACAGCCGCAGAACTCCGCGAATCTGACTTGCAGTTTCAGGAGGATACATACAACTCATACACCACACCCGAGACCCACAGGATAGTGACGAGTGCATCGCCCGACATCATCTTGCTGGCAGCAGCAACAGCAACGGCAGCAGTGGCAGCAGTGGCAGCAGTAGCAGCAGCAGGAGGAACAGCCGCGTTGTCAATCTTGCCAACGGCAACGGCAGCTCCAATTGCCCCTCAAGGTCAAGGACCTGGGGCTACTGTCGGACCCTCAGCTACACGGCCAGTATTTGACCCCGGTCTTATGGCCGAGAACCAAGCTGTTGCTGCCCAATTATTAAATGAGACTTATAAGCAGCAACAACTGCAGCAACAGCAACAACTACAGCAGCAGCAGCAATACCAGGATGGCACAGCTCAATTTGTCTCCAACCTGGACCTGTATCTATACTCACTGACAAGCCAAGGCTTTCTGGGAGTGTTTCCGCCACTTGCCGCACCACCAATCCAACCACCACCACAACAACAACAGCAGCAGCAACCACCACCACCACCGCCACCACCAATCCAACCACCACCACCACAACAACAACAACAGCAACTGCTGTCCCAGTATGCAACCTTATACAACCGAGAAACGCCAGCTAGGAACGACGCTCTACAGTACATCCAGCTAGTTGAGCACGAAAAGTACTACTGGCTACTAGACTTGTTCAACGACTTTAACATCTGGCAAAGTGTCATTGCGCCACTAAGCATAAAGTCAGCCGAGAGCAACCCCTTCCTCCTCGAGTGTTTGCTCAATTGCTCGCGGCAGACCCTGCTAAGCTTGGAAAAGATCATCAATCAGCAACTATCCCAGTGGTATGACTTGCGCCCCCAACGCGTCACCACCGCCAATGCACCCTACTTTGAAGCACTACTCATTAGCATAGTGTTGGTGCTACTAAGCATCTATTTGAAGGTGCCGCGCGACCGGTTGGACGACAACCACCGGGTGGTTTTGAGTAACCAAATCAAGGTGTTTAACCGCGTGGTGCAAAAGATGAACGAGTTTCTCAAAATGGGCAACAGCTCCACCGCGTTGATCAACTCGATCCAGTCCATCACCATATTGAAGTTTTTCATTGTCAAGTTTTTCGATTTGGAGTACTGGTACCGGTCAAATGGCTATGTGATTGTGAGCGATGCCGAAGACATTAACGACGAAATCACATACTCGCCTCAGCAACAGTCGCAGCCGCCGCAGTCGTCCCAGCAGCAGCAGCAGCAGCAGCCTCCACAGCAACAGGTATATTTCCCCGATCTCACCTGTATTCTATGCCTCAGTGCGTTTGAAATCGAGCACTTGAATAGCTCGTATGCCGAGATTGACCGAGTGACTACAAACATGGCCGGGGCCAAAACCGACTGCCAGAAACTCAAGGAGGTTGTCTTTTACCTCGTCAAGCTCGACTATGCCATGAGCCACCCAGAATCGGCCCGAAACTTGATCATTGACTACAACTATCTAAACCATCCCGACATGGCACCGTCAGACTACCTTTCCCAGGCTGAAAGGTCGCTCTTTATGCGACAGTCGCAGCTGCAACCACAACAGCTGCAACAACTGCAGTTTGCTCTCCTCACAACGGCGACTGCGCGACTCCCGCCGTTGAATTCGAGGCAGCTTGCCAAGGCACTCGTGAGAGAATTTGTGGTGAAGCTCCACAACATCAACAACAATGCCACCATTGCCCAGTGCAACTTCCAGATTGAGAGGATGTTGACGATGATCACCGAAAGCGCGGGCTACGAGCAAGACATCAAGACACAATGGTTGTACCACTTTGACTGGGTTATCAGGTACATCCACCCAGTGGCGCCCTAAAGATAATATTGTATATGTATAGACACTAAATAGACAATAGCAACAGCCAAAGAACAAGAAGAACTGGAAGAGTTAGAAGAACTAGAAGAGCTGGAAGAACAAGAGGAACAGAATTTCCTCAGATGTTTCTAGTTATTGTTTGCCCAACAATACAAAGGGCAATTTGTCGCTCCCCCTT
>JAJMCF010001258.1:7856-29908 GCA_030585045.1 Zhuliangozyma parablackwelliae | reverse complement strand
TACTTTTTCAAGTCGGACATGGCGTTTTTGCGCCTGTACGAAATGTTTGTTGACTACTTGACCAAGCACTTGATACGGGAGTGTCCCACCATCATTCCCGCCACCGTGTTGGACGTGTCCTCGGTCAACCTCTACTACCGAGCCAACCCCATACGAAAGCTGCATCCCCATGACTGGTTTAGGAAAGGCGCCGACAACAATTTCCCGTCGCGAGTAGTTGGCAACACGTTTCTCGGGTCCATACACCACGCGAGCTCGTTGACGATTCTCGACTCCTTGGGCATAACCAAGGTGATATCGATTGGCGAGGTTCCCGAATGGTGGGACCAGGTGACGAAAAGACACGGTTGCTATTTTGACTTTGAGAAGCCACAACAAGAGTGCAGGCGCGTGATGACGCCCATCTATACATTCAACAACGGCCGGTGCAAGATCTACGAAGTCGACCTCGCCGCCATTGTGCGACTGCTTCCAGAAACGGTGAAACGAGCCATTCCCAAGGTCAAATCGTTGGTGTATATCCACAATTTCAACGACGACGGCCGCGACTCGCTTCTTCCGTTGTTGGTGGATGCGCCCTCGTTTATCCAAGAAAAGATCCTTTTAGGTACTGCTGGTGGTGGTGGTGGTGGTACTGGTGCTGCTGAAACGACGTTGATCCATTGCCGTATTGGAGTGTCACGAAGCGCGTCGATTGTCATTGCCGGTATGATGAAGCAGTACCGCGTCAGCTTGGTGCAGGCGTACCTCGTTTTGCGGGTCATGAGGTTCAATATCATCATCCAGCCCAACTTGAGACTATTTTACGAGTTGTTTCTCTACGAAGGGTACTTGGGCTTGGCTGACCAGGACCACGAGATGAAGAAATGGAACTGGGAGTGTGTATGCCGCGAAATTGATCGGTTGAACCGTAATTACATGTAGCGAATAAGAAGAAAAGAAAAAGAAAGAAAAAACGCCCAAAAAATGCCTCTTGCCAGAATTGAACTAGCGACCTTTGCATTACAAGTGCAACGCTCTACCACTAAGCTAAAGAGGCAATCAGTACGAATATTTTTTCGAAAGTCCCCCACAGTGGCCGCGAAACGATTTGTTTGCTTTCCTGATGGCACCACCACGGTAAATGTTTCTCCACCCCTTCACTGGTGCTGACGATACCAAGATTGCAAGTTCTTTCCTGCCCTGGGATAGTTTCTCCCATTTTGTGACCCGCGTTTTCCTCCCCCCCTCCCCCTCTCGGTGTAAAAAAAGATCTGTCGCGTTTATCGTGTCACAGCCCAACATAAATAAGTAAAAGGAAAAAAACACCAGCACACAAAACCACCTCCACCACCATCATCATCATCATCATCATCATTGGCCACAACCAGATGCGGCCCGATTCCAATGAACCCCTCGACAACAGCTCGCCTGTGTCTCAGCAGAGCCAGAGATCTCCAAACAACAGATCCCCAAACAGCAAATCGCCAACTAGGTCCCCGAGACTACCTTTCAACTACACAACAACAAGACCACCCCCACCCGAACACTTGTCTGAGTTCTTTACCATGATGAAGCATCCACCACCACCAGCAACACCACAGTCACAGTCACAGCAGCAGCCAACACCAAATTTCCCACCGCGCGCACCGTCGACTGCATCGTCGTCGAACGTGTCGTCGCCCGAGCGCAACCAGATTAGGAGACAGCCCTCGCTCAACACATTCACGTCATTCGCGCCCTCGGTGCTGGACCTTGGCCCCAACATCATCACGTCCAAGGACTTTCACCAGATGCAACGGACATATGGCAATTTGCTCGACCAGGCGCGCAACTTGCAATTGCACCTCGAGCAAATGAGCCGCGCCGCCAACGATTTCGGCCAGGCGTTGGAGGAGTGCATCACCCAGTGTCCCAAGGTGGCGCACCCCAAGATTGTCGAGGACGGCATCCTCAATGCCGCCGGGTTGCAGTATATGATGGGCAGCAACCAGCAGATCCTCTCGCGGGTGATTGGCACCGAGTTTGTCGGCGCCGTGGAGCACGAGTTGGAGCGGTTGGCGCGCGAGTACCATACCAACCATGCATACTACCAGCAGGACGTGCGGGCCAAGACGCGCGAATTGCGCGAGCACGAGCGGGAGAATCACAAGTTGAGCAAGAGAAAGACGCGCAATTTGAATGCGTACAAGACTAATTTGCTCAATTTGACCAACCAGATTGAGGACATTGACCGGGCCAAGTATGACTATTACCACGAGGTGAGCTCAATGGTTACAAAGTTTAATAGGGAGCATTTGTTGATCAAGACGGGAGCACTCGTGCGGGCACAGCTTGAGATTAACGAGTCGATTGCAAGGAAGGGGTGGTCTGGTGGTGGTCTTGACCAGTTGTTGAGCATCTCGCCCGATTTGTTTGAGGTGGAGGAGGCAGTGGTTGAAAATGGGGAGGGGGAGGGGCAGCGAACCCGGGTGGGGGAGGGCGCAGGTGTTGAGGAGGATGCAGATGATGCGGAGGATACAATCGAGTTGGAGTCGCAGAGCAGGCGGTCCATCCAAACACCGACGCCGTCGGCACAGCCAGCAGAGGACACAACAAAAATAACAGAGGCAGCCAACACAACCGAAGACGAATCGTTTTCGTTGCCCATTGTCAGCACCACAAATACGCTAATACGCAAAACGGACGATAGCTTGGACACCACCAGCGAGCAAAACGGCAAGGACACTTCAATAAGCAATATACTCGACGCTGTAAAAGAGTAGCTTTTTTTACATACACTACACCACCTTCTTTTCAAAGATACATCTACACCACCTTCTTTTCAAAGCTCTTCATGGGCTGCAACCCCCATTTCGCCAACATCACCTTATCCTCGTCCCACCCATTGCACATGGTGGTCAACATCTTCTCCCCCGTGAAAATGGCATTGCACCCGCTCATAAAGCACAAAAACTGCTCGTGTTCCTTCATGGTGTACCTCCCCGCCGCCAACCTGATGATGGATTTCGGCATGATCAACCGCGCCGTGGCCACCGTTCTCAAGATCTGATCAAACTGGAGCTGTTGGTCGCGCGGTTTGCCCCTAAGCTCCTCCTCCATGGGGGTGCCCCTAATGGGAACCAAACGGTTAATGGGCAACGATTCCGGGTGGCACTCCATGGTTGCCAATGTGTACAAGAACGAGACATGGTCCTCTTCAGTCTCGCCCAACCCGAGAATGCCGCCCGTGCACGCCTTGATCCCGGCGCTCTGCACGTTTTTGATCGTGTCCAACCGGTCGTCAAACGTGCGGGTGGAGATCACTTGGGGGTAGTGTTCCCTCGAAGTATCGATGTTGTGATTATACGCCGTCAACCCGGCCGATTTCAACTCCTGGGCTTGCTCGTGGGAGAGCATGCCGAGCGTGACACACGTTTCCATTTGCAACTCGTCATTGATGCGTGTCACCATCTCGCCAATCTTGCGCAACCCCGACTTGCGGCCGCGCATATCGCGCCATGCCGCCCCCATGCAGAACCGCGTCGATCCATTCTCCTTGGCCTCGCGTGCCTTGTCGAGGACTTGGTCGAGGGTGATCATCTTCTCTGCCTTTAACCCGGTGTCGTGGCGCGACGACTGGGCGCAGTATTTGCAGTCCTCGGTGCACCCGCCCGTCTTGATCGAGAGCAAGGTGCAGAGCTGGACCTCGGTGGGGTCGTGGTATTGGCGGTGCTGCAACTGGGCTTGGAACACCAATTCCATCAAGGGGGTGTGGTAGATCTGGCGGATCTGGTCCTTGGTCCATGTGGATAATGGCGGGGAAGTTCTCGCGAGGTGCAATGGAGATACAGCATCTATGGGGGGTGTTGCCTTGGTTTCAATGTTGAAGTTGATTGAAGACGGGGCGACAGCGGAAAGGATGCTGCCCTTGCTGGGCGCAAGCACTGCTCTCAAAGATGAGAAAGCCCGTTTCAAAAGCATGTTTAAGGTTCAGGGCCCGGAGTGAATTGTGTAGTCAAGAGAAGAGATCTTTTTTTATACAAAAGGGCGCTTATAAAGGGGTCCATTATTATTGGGCGCAGTGCATTTTTCCAAAAAAGTGGATGCAAAAAATGGGGCCAGGGGGGAGGGGGAGAAGGAGAGATTGTTGGGCGCATGACTCAGGCTGACTCAAGGACTCATTTTTGGTTAGGTCTGCTGTGATTGTCACGTGTGTGTACTTGTTTAGGGCTGTGTTGTCCTGCATATATTGTTGGCCTCTCATTTCTCTCGCGGTGGAAAATTCGTAGAGACAAAAGTCATTGCGCGAGCACAATTTTTTGTTGCTTCACCAACCATCGACTTAATCACATCCAAAAATGGCTCCAATCGTATGTATCCAGCACGATCTCCACTCACCGATCTAGAATATAGTTTACCAGAGAAGAGGAATGAAACAGTGGGCATGTTTTGGGATACCAAACACCCCGTTCGTTCAAGGTGGTGGGTTTGTTTTTTTTTTCAATTTTTTTTGATTACCACCACCATGTTCATTTTACAAAGCAAAACCTTTTCCCCCTAATGAGTTACACCTATGACTGGGCAACCTGAGAGGGTTTGTTCCTTTTGTTGTTACTAATGCTTTGCTGTCATCATGTTCTTATTTCTTTTAAACTATATTTAAGAAGATAGGGAACATTTCAAGTGCGGTAGGCTCTAACACACAACCCTTTTCTAGACTTCCAAGAAATCCAAGACTGCAAAGAAGTTTGTCGTTGACTGTTCTGCTCCAGTTGAAAACGGTGTTTTTGACCAAGAAGGTTACGTCAAGTACCTTGTTGAGCACATCAAGGTTGAAAACATTGTTGGCAACTTGGGTGACGACATTTCTGTCACTGCTGACGGCAACAAGGTTGTTGTTGTTTCCAACACCAAGTTCTCTGGTAAGTACTTGAAGTACTTGACCAAGAGATACTTGAAGAAGAACCAAATCAGAGACTGGATTAGATTTGTTGCTGTCAAGCAAAACCAATACCAATTGCAATTCTACTCTGTCGCTGAAGACGAGGAGGAAGAAGACGAAGAGTAAGCGTAAATGCGTAATTCTTTTGTTTATTCTAGTGGGTTTTTTCTTTTAATACAAATAGGTTTGTAATACTAATTTTGCTTTGGTGAACAAAGAAAGAGATTCTACAAGTGGGGGATAGACCATGGCTCAAGCAGTGGCGGCCTCCATCGGCTCGGTTGTTCGCTCACTCGCTCACTCGCTCTCCGTCGTGCCACATTTCCCTTGCAAACGTTTGGTTGCATTGTTGCATTGCCTTGCGAAGGAGTTGCTTTTCTGTTGCTGGGTGCTCTTGTGAGAAAAATACGTGATTAGCTCCTTAGATTAGACCAAGCAGTAGAGAGGGACAAACGTGCTTGGATAGAGAGAGACCATGGGCAAGAGGGAAGCTACTTTTGAGCACACAAAGCTAGTTTGTTTTGTCTTTGCAATGCATTTTTCCGTGATTTCGTATACTCAAAACCAGATGAAACTGTGGGGTATCGAAATGTTTCTTTTCCACTTTTTCGGGTATGGAGAAGGGGAGGGGAGGGGATGGGATGGGAAGAAGTGAAATCATGTCGATGTGCATGGCAACTCTTATTGTATCAAGCCTCTTATTGTATCATCTTTATGAAAATGCGGAGAAAAAACAAACTCCGCAAAAGCAAGAACTTCAATGGCACCACAACCCCCCACATCCACCCGGGATGGTCCACAAGGGATGGGCTGAAAAAGCAGAGGGGTAGAGAAGAGGAAGCAATGGGATGGGATGGGATGGGTTTGTTGATAACCAATCCCATCTACACTGGTGCAATAAATAAATACATCATTAATCCTATATCAGCCACTTGGCCAGAAGTAAACAAAGAACATTGGTCTCAGCAAGACACCCCGTATGGCGAGACTCCTGTTTTCTTAGCAGCAGCAGCAGCAGCCTCCAACGAGCCCTTTTTCGTAAAAGCTAAACAGCAGCGCACTATCGCTGCTGCAACACCCCTCAGCTTCTATCCATCAGTTGATGTTGTTGTACAACTTGTGCTTGAACGAACAGGTGACAATGTTGTAGTTGTGTACGCAGTTGTTGATGAAATCAACCAACAAGTCGGTAAAGAGCATCATCAATATCACAATGTTCATGGCATAGTACAAGAGCGTATCTAGAAGGCCATAGGCGTTTTCAATAATCTTGTCGTTGGAGGAAGCAGCTTTTCTGGCAAACACGTTGGTGCCGGGCGTTATCAATGGCATGGTAGGCAGTTGTATGTACGATGTTGTGTTGTGTAGTGTTGTGTTGTGTAGTGTATGGGTTGTAAGTCTAGACAGCAGCACTTTTTTTTTTCCTCCCCTCTTGCATGGGGCGGGTTTTGTTGCAACTTTTATATAACAACAATAACGACAATAACAACTCTTCTATTATTAAAGCATGAAACAGCGCATTAGTTTATCACATAAGCAAAAGTGACTGCTTATATAAGCATAGTACCCGCAAATAAAGCAAAATCACAAAAACATAATCACCATTGAGTATATGCAGTATATCACGTTTTTTTATTTCTTGTCCTCGTCATGGCTGTGAATTATTTGGCGGGGGGGATGGAACACCGGGATTAAGAGGCAAGCAATGAGACTGAAACCCAGGCGGCAGGTTGTGCGGGGGGGAAGCAAGAGCAAGTAGCTGCGTCTTGCTCCAACATATAGCCGCGTGGTCCTTTTCTGCTTGCTCTTGCATCAATAACTGGGTGGACATGCAAAACCTTATCCATCCCCCCCCCCCCTATTCATTCTTTTACAATTTTACAGTACAGACCCATGTCACGAAAAGTTTGACGAGGTACAAAATCCTTCGAGAAAATCCATCACTCGTCTTTCCACCCCCCCGCCTCTAGTCACTCTTCCATTACTAAAAGTCAGAATAACAGCTGCTCTTTAGGGTGGTAGAAGGGCATTGTTGTTTAGACTTTTGTGCATTGCCTTCTTTGTTCTATTCTTGTTCTTTCCTTATTCATGTTTGTTCATGCCTCGTCCATGTCGGTATGAAATTCACTTGTATGCACTACGCTCTACCCCGCTTCTATTTGTCTAGATTGCCTATTACGGCGCTGAGCAAAAGAAGAAAAAAAGTGCTGCTTGCTATCTTCAACCGTTTGTGTTTTACATAATGGTTACATAATGCAAACCCTACTGCTTGGCCAACTCGCTCTTGACCCACCCCTCCAAACCACCCTTGACAATAATATCCTGCAAGTTTGTCCCCAACTCCCCCACCTTTTGCTGCAAAATCACCTCTCCCTCGGCATCAGCCACAATAACCTGCGCCGTAGTCACGTCCCATTTCAAGAACCACCCGGTTCGAATTGTCAACTCGGTGCTGTCCTTATACTTTTCTCGAAGCTTGTTGATCAAGTCGGGGATCTCCAATGTGAGCAAGGCATTGTTGATTGAGTTTCTTGAAAAGATATTGCCAAACGATCCGGCAACCACGAGTTTCATGCCACGAGCAAGGATACACGTTGCTGCTTGTTCTCGCGACGACCCCGTACCGAAATTGAACCCCGACACGATAATGTCACCGGCGCCGGTCTTGTTCTTAAAGTCAGAGTCGTAGTTTTCCATGCACACCTCGGCCATTTGCGATTTGGGCACATCGTCCTGGTACGTGTACTTCCCCGGGTAGATCCCGTCGGTGTTGATATTGTCGGCATTGCAGAGAATAAGCTCGCCCTGGATGGATTTGGGGAACCCCTCCAACACCTCAACTGAGCCGCTGGTGTCAACAGCAGCCTCAGCACTGGCCTGAGTCACTTGAATCGACTTGACAATCTGGGGCGAGGTGGCAACTGCATGTCCCTCCAACTCCTCGGGCCCGCCAATGCGGCCCAACACGGCCGAAGCGGCAACAACTTCGGGCGACGCCAAGTATGCCAATGCGTCCTTGGACCCCATTCTGCCCTTGAAGTTTCGATTGGTGGCGGAAATGCCCACCTCGCCGTCCTTCAAGAGCCCCGTGCCCAACCCGATACATGGCCCGCATCCAGCGGGCAACGGCTTGGCGCCAGCGTCAATCATGGTCTGCCACGCGCCAGCTTGCTCGGCATCCCGTTGTACGAGCGACGACGCTGCCGCCACGTAAAACTCGACATTGGGGTGCACCTTGTGGCCCCGGATAATGTCTGCCGCGGCCTGGATGTCCGACAATCTCGAGTTTGTGCACGACACGAGGTACGCCTTGTTGATGGCAATGTCTTGCTTGGCCAAGTCCGCCAAGGGCGTCGAGATCTTGACCGAGTTGGGGCCCGAGATGTAGGGCGACAACGACGCCAAGTCAATGACCAAGTGCTTGGCATAAACGGCGTCCGTATCGCTCAGCACTTTATTCCTCGACAACTCGTCCACCGTCTCCTCATTGATCCGAGGGTGCTTGTCCTTCTTTCCAATCTTTTCCAACCTCTGCTTGTAAAACTCAACCAACACCTCGTCGATGGGGAACAACCCCGAGAGCGCGCCCCATTCGGTCGTCATGTTGGCAATGGTCAACCTATAGTCAATGGGCAAATGCTCAATGCCATCGCCGACAAACTCAATCGCATGGTTCAACACCTCGTCCTTATTAAACACCCCACACAATGCCACAATGATATCCTTCCCCGTGACACCCCTGGGAAGCTTCCCTTGCAACTCCACCTTGGCCACGGGGGGGATCTGCCACCACGTCTGGCCCGTGGCCCAGATACTAGCGGCATCCGTCCTCACAATCGGCGTCCCCAACGACCCTACGCCGCCATAAGTGTTGGAATGCGAATCGGACGCCACCGTCAAGTTCAGCGGGAACGCGTACCCTTCTTCAATCATAATCTGGTGGCCTATCCCCCTCCCGGCGGGGTAAAAGTCTATCCCTTGCTTGTGGGCAAATGCTTCAATGTTTTTGTACTTTTCCAAATTCTTGTCCAGCTTGTTTTGCACATCGTGGTCCAACGTGCACACAATCTGGCGGTTATCCTTCACCGTGGTGGCACCCAAGCCCATGAATTTGGTCGCTACAGGCCACGAATTGTCGTGTGACATGCAATGCGCCGGCTTGATCGTGACATAGTCGCCGCTAAACACCTTTTTGGCGGCGGGGAGACCCACGGCATACTTTTGCACAATCTTTTCCGTCAAGTTTTGGCCCCGTAAGAGGTACCGCGACGTTGTGAATGATCTCCTGGGGGTGAATCTCAACATTGGTAGATCAGTGTGGAGCTGGTTTGGTGTTTTGGAAAATTTTTCAGGTGGTGTTGATTGATTACGCAATACAAACTCTGGTCCCCCTCTCCCTTAAGCGCCGTCCTGCATATTGTCCGACTCGATAAGAAGCCGTGAATGAGTCAGAAAATTTGTTCACTAATCTATTGGTGGATGGTGCTACCATGTGTGCATGCCACAGAATACTCTTATCACGGTGGGTCTGTGTGTTGTAGAGGTTGTTAAAGACTGTTTACATCATGGTTGGATTATCTTTGTACTTTTTTCGAATTTTTGTCGAATTTTTGGTCAAAATTAGGGTGCAAAGAAAGAAAAGTGACAAAGACGACAAAGGGAGGGGCGCTGATAGTGAGTTGTCGCTCAATTCATAAAGAACACATTGTGGCTGAAGCTAGAGAGAGTCCAGGCGACATGAAAGACACGTTCCCTTGGTGTCGTTAACCTTTTATAGCAACTTGTTGCAACGCGGGGGAAAAAAAAGTGCAACGGAAAACATCACCACACATCTAGCCCAACATGCTTTGGCACATCATACTATCTATACTCATTGCATCGTCGTATGTGATTGCCATCTACTTCTACACCCCGCAAGACATCACCGGCAAGGATAGGAACCACTTGGATGTGGTCAAGCACCGGTTGCGGCGCGTCACGGGGTTGTGCGCCCTTTTGTTGGTTGCTGTCCCCAACATTGTTGGCGATGGCCTGTACTGGGAAAACATCAGGGCATTGGGGCTCGTTCCCGGGTACACCAAGCTGGGGAGTCTACCTACAGATTTGTGGAACGCGGGCAAGGCGCTCTATTTCGTGCTTGTGCTCTACTCGTCGTCGATCTTTCAGTATTTCCAGGGCGATGATGACGTGCCATTCTTTGACGAGGAGGCACCCATGATTTACCATTTCCGCGACTATGTGTTTGCTCCCGTGACCGAAGAGTTGATCTACCGAGCCATGGTGATACTAGTGGCTCAGAGCGGTGCTCCACCGGGGTTTATGGCATACACGCCCTACCTCTTTGGCGTGGCCCATATCCACCATGCCATGCGGTTGTACTACTTACGGGCGCCAAGGACGCAAATCGCCTTTACCACCGCGTTTCAGTTTGCGTACACCTCGTTGTTTGGCCACTTGGCCAACCACTGGTACTTGCGCACGGACAACAACTTGTCGACGGCGATTGTGTTGCACATGTGCTGCAACTTCTTTGGCATGCCCACGCTCGCCATAGAGTCAAAGAAGCTTGGCGTGCGTGCGGTGTACTATGGGTTGATACTCGCGGGTGTGGCACATAGCTACTACATGTTGACCGAGTTGTGACTGGGGGAGTGTATCTGTGTGTGTGTGTTTATGAATCACGTGACCATTATGGAGACATGGAGTTCCAGCCATCCTCTGCACGGAAAGGGAGAACGGAAGAAAGAAGCTGCCAGCGCGTTGATGGAAGACTGCACAACATGCTAAGCATTCTGGCGTTTTGACGAAGAAATGAGAAAAGGTTCTCTGTGTAAGCATTCCCAACTGTGCCAAGGCTCCTCCCATCGCAGTTGCTCCATTCTAGTAAACAGTTCGCCCCCCCTCTTCTCTCCTCTCCCCCCAAGGTTGGCGGCCACTCCCCCCTGGCGGCCATTCCACCCAAGGATCCACTGTTTACTGTTTGGGTGTCTCCCTTTCTTTTTTTTTTTTTTGGCTCGGCTAGGGCGTCAATCCAGACACGTTAAATTTTTTTAATTTTTTTTTTTCTCCTTGTGATCCCACAAGCCAGTTGAACCAGTCAACAATCAAACACACCACCAACACAGCTGCCGCCAGCAACCACAAATAACCACTAACTAACCGGCCAACAACCAGTAGCCGACTACCAACAATACCCAAACGTACCTATACCGTACATTCCGTGTCTGGTCTTCTTGCCTTTCACTGTATATACCAGCCAACAGTTGGTACCACACTCTTTGATCCAAATACCTCCTTTCGACACACAGCCCCCCCTGCTACTATACCGCTAGTCGTTTAAACCTTTCCTTTTACCGGTCCCATGCCAAATAATGTCGTCCCTGCCAAACTCGTCGTTCCACAATGATCCCAACTACGAATCGGCAGTGCAAGACCTCGAGCAGGAGAAGAAGATGGTGGCGGCGTTGAAGCGGCTCTCTATCGGCAACATGATGCAATATGACCCCGACTTGCCACCGGGGTCGATTGACGACATGGACATATTTGCCCAGCAGAAGCCCTATGACGAGGACTTGGTGCCGCAACGGCAACAACAGAACCAACCGCAGAACCAACCACAGCGGTCGCCCCTGCGAGGACTGTCGCAGAGAGGACTGCCCCAGAGAAGAAAGTCACAAAAAGACACGGCCCAGGCGGCAAAAGTGGGGGCAGCATCTGGGAACCCAGTCAAGCGTCGCAGTGTGTTGAACGACAGCTCGAGCATCATTACTTCCGAAAGCCACGACGAGTTTTTCGATGCCCTGGACGACCAGATACTTGACTCGTCGCAGATGTGGGTGCCGGCAAATTACCACCCCCAAGTCAACCCCGAAAGTTTCAAGACGTTGATCCAGACGCAGGTGGAGGAGATTTTGGAGAGAAAGATGTCGAGAAAGTCGTCGGTGTCTAGAAAATCGACCTTGTCGCGCCAGTCGTCATTAGCAAGTGCAAGCACGGTTCAACAGGAGCAGCCCATGA
Source organism: Zhuliangozyma parablackwelliae (assembly GCA_030585045.1). Lineage (NCBI taxonomy): Eukaryota > Fungi > Ascomycota > Pichiomycetes > Serinales > Debaryomycetaceae > Zhuliangozyma > Zhuliangozyma parablackwelliae. The sequence continues at coordinate 17,988 of JAJMCF010001258.1, read as the reverse complement.
TTACGGTTGTGGTGGAGAAGGGTATACCAGAGAAGGAAGTGGAGGAAGACGAGAAAGCGACACCACAAAGCAGCACAACGCCGTCGCCGCAAAAAGCCACGCCAGACAACAATATATCGCCGTCGCCGCAAAAAGAAGATGCCGTGTCACGGAAATCGTCTCAATCCTCATCGTCGTTGTCACCACTGAAGGATGGCAACAGGCGGCTCTCGTGGTACACCAACACCAAGAGATTCTCCAACCCGTCCTTGCGCGAGCTCACCAGTGAGCTCGAGTTGTTGTCGAAACGCGCCGGGATGGACAAGAACGACGCAGTCACCTTGGCCCGAACATTGTCAACATCGTCCTTGGGCTACACCGAGGTGGAAAAGCAAGCGATTGACGAAATGAATGGGTCCCCGCCGCGTGGCCAGGGGGCAAACCAAGAACCGGGAATCCCACCACAATCGTCCACCTTGCACTTGCAACAACGCTTGCAGCAACAATTCCAACAGTCTCAGATGCAAGCAGCAGAGCGGGAATCCCCCGCGGGAAGCACACCCAACGAGTTTGCATTAAAGAGGAGCCGGAGACCCGACTATAGAAACAACACGTTTGAGATGAAGAAGCATGTACACCCCACCGACCAAGCGTCGCATCCGCATCCGCCACCGCCACCACCACAGGCATCACAACCACCACACCCACCACCACCACAGCCGGTGCCCAACAGAAGGTACAATTCCCGCGACTCTCAGTTGTTGTTTAGCTACAGAAGACCAACCGACCCGTCAAGCACAAAGGTTCATTCGTCCAACCGCCGGCCGAATCAGCCATTGCCCGGCTCTCCACTGTACGGAAATCCCATTATAGATTGTCCGTCGATTGGCGGCAGTGCGTACCCCATGGCATCAACCACACCAGATTTCAGTCGGACCAATAAAAAGGCAAGCTCGCACGAGCGACCTATGGACCCAAGGATGAGACAACAGAGACAGCAGCAACTGCCTCCGTCTCCCCAAATGGGTTCATTCCCGTACAATCAACAGCAGCAACAGCAGCAACAACAGTACCAACAACAACAACAACAACAGCAACAGCAGCAGCAGCAGCAGCATCCATACCAACCGCAACATCACCGTCAACAACAAAACATGTCTCCGCAGCGCCACCCCCACCCACAGTCTCCTTTCGACAAGCACCGCAGTGATCGGAAAATACCACCTGCGTCGAGCACCAACATCAACGACTTTATGCCCCAGCAGAATGTTCCCAGAAACCACCATAGAAGCCACCAGCGACAAGATCCTGTTTTACAACAACAACAACAAGGGAGGTACAATCAGCACCGTGCGGGGCATCGCCCACCGCAGGCACCGATTCCACCAAAGTCACAACAGTTGCATCAGAATTTGGATATGTTGAGGTCTGAGATCAACGAGTTTAAGGAAAGCTTGAATAACTCGGAGCCGGCCAAAAAGAGGGAAACCCAACCAATGGTGGACAAGGAAAAACAGTCCGCGGTGTCCTTGGCCGACGTCCAGCCGGACTTTAGTTTTGATTTGAGCTACCAAGACTTGTCAGTTGAGGATCCATTGGGTATCGAGAAGGATGTGCTAGGAGAGTTGAACAAGGAAGTGCTACAGGAGTTGAACAAGGAAGGGCAAGGTGAGTTGAACAAGGAAGTGCTACATGAGTTGGACCAGGACGATGTCCCCCCACTTGAGCAATCGACGCCCAAATTTGAAATTAACCATGATATCCTCGGTTCTCTTCCACTCGTTGACGATGAACCCTTTGACATTTCCGATGACGAAGCGGGCGGCGACGAGGTTTATCAGCTGTTGCGGCCCGAGGTTGGCTTCACTCCCGACCAAGATGATATATTGGGCGATGCAGGTTATGAAAGCGGCCACCACTACAACGATACCCACAGCGACGATGACCTTGAATCTTTGACTTGGCACCACCTCGACGAAGTGGAGGAGGACCAGAAACCCACCACCACGAGTGAACGCGTGCCTATTCCAGCCAAGACCAAAAGCGACACCAAGGTGAAGACCAAGTTGTTTGCCAAGGACCCCAACTTGGAAATCATTGATTCTGACAATTATCAGGAGAAGATGAACATTGACAAGACCAAGGGGTCACATCCCGAGCAAAAGTTGAAAAAGAAGAAAAAGTCGTTTGCATTGCTTGCCCCAGCCTCCTCCCCCGGTTCTAGTGACGACAAGAAGTTGAAGAAGAAGAAATCGTGGGGGTGGTTGCGTGAACGGTCCGCCAGCTTGTCTTCAGTCGATGCAGCCAACTTGCCTCCCCTCCCGAATGCAACACCAGTAAGATCGTTTTCCAACCCGGAGATGACAACCCCGGGATCCAAGCCAGCAGAAACAAACCCTGCTGTTGAGAAGGAGAATGTGATTACCAAGTTGTTCAAGAAAAAGTCTAGGGCCAACCTTGGTGCCAATGGCGCACACTCGTTGCACTCGTTTGGGTCCAAGGAGTCTGTCATCTCTACTGAATATGAGTCCGACAATGACGCCAAGACGGAAAATGCCAAGAAGCCGCAGAAAAAGAGCAGCAGGTTGTTTAGAAAGATGTCAAAGGCAAAGTTGACCGACAAAGACGCTGAGAAACCACGTCTTGTCCAGAAAAATGACGTAAAGACTCAGCCTGGCGAGGAAGAAAACAAGGAGAATGTGGTTCACAAGAATGTGGTTCACAAGAATGTGGTTCACAAGAACGTTTCACAGGAGCGCCCAGCTGAACAGCCCAGTCAAACGGTGCCAGATCCAGTTGCCGTTAACCAATCCAGCGCCGACCAGCTTTATGGGCAAAACACAAACACCACTACTTCTGCGTCACCAAAGGAAACCATAGTTTTGATTGACGAGCAAGAAGGCGGCGCCGACAACAACAACCAGCAGTGGAGCGAGGGTGGTGGCGTGGACGCCAATCCCCAGGAGCAAGAAGAAACGGGGGCTGGCACTGGCAAGTGGGCCAGCAAAAAGCGGGCGGCAAAGAAGCACAAACGCAACAGACACGAGAAGCAATCGTCGGGTAAGGACCAGGATGAAGACCAGGGCGAGGAGGGTGATGAGCAGGACGACGACTTGCAGGACGACGTGCCGGGCAACCAAAAAGGTGCAGAAGACGGTACTCTCCCCAACCGCGAGAAACTCGACATTCAGGAAAAGTTGAAAAAGTCCATCAAACGCACCTCCAAGGCCAACCAGCCCATCCAGTTCACCGACTCGGCGTTTGGGTTCCCCTTGCCTCCTCCCTCGCAATCGACACTCGTCATGCTTGACTATAGATTCCCCGTGCATGTGGAGCGGGCGGTGTACCGGCTCTCGCACTTGAAGCTCGCCAACCCCAAGAGATCCTTGCGCGAGCAGGTGTTGCTCTCCAACTTTATGTACGCGTACTTGAACTTGGTTGACCATACCTTGCACTTGGAACAGCAAATGACCGAAGAGAAGGAAGGAGGCGGCGAAGGAGATGAAGACGCGGAGGGAGACAAGGATATGGTGTTTGGCGAGAGCGGCATTGCTGACGACGATATCGAGCCCGATAATCAAGAGTCTGTTTGTATTGATTTGGACATGGCTGACGCGGAACAACACGCACACAAACAGTTACGGAGTATAGAAGTGTAAATAGATTATTCCAGGATCTAGAGGAAATAACCAATCATGCTGAAGGTATATTGCATCAGAAGCTGTCAGGCTCATTGCTCACGTGCTGCACTTTGTAGCACCACCTGATTGTTTACCCCATGGCTATCGCGGAAGACACGCTTCGGCTCCAGGCGAGACAGCCAAAAAAAAAATTGCTTACCTTTAAAAAAAAAAAAATCACACCATCGAACAACAGAGGTAAACAAAGCAACCAAAGCACGGGCGAGTAATCCAACTATAAATAGCACCAGACCCCTCTGCCCCTATACACACACAGTCCCTCACATACACACACAGTCCCTCACATACACACACAGTCCCTCATACACAAAGTTTCCCCCATGTCTAGAAGTTTGCCGCTACTTTCCTCTACCGAGGTTGCCAAGCATAGTAAAGACAGTGATTGTTGGGTCACATTATACCAGAGAAAGATCTACGACGTCACAGGGTTCCTCAAAGAGCACCCCGGTGGCAGCAGTGTCATCTCGCCCTATGCCGGCAAAGACATCACCGAGATCATGGCCGACATGGCGTCCCACGAGCACTCAGAGTCGGCGTACGAGATGCTTGACGACGGGATGTTGGTGGGGTACCTAGCCACACCCGAAGAGGAAGATGAGTTGTTGAACAACAAGAACAAGACGCCGGTGGAGGTTAGATTGCAGAACCCGGGCTTTGACATGTACGAGTTCCACGACGACTTGCCCACGTTGGAGAAGCTCTCGATCCAAACGGACTATATCGAGGATGCCAAGAAGCACAAGTTTTTGGACTTGAACAAGGCGTTGTTGCCCCAGATGTTGACGTCGAATTTCACCAAGGAGTTTTACCTCGACCAGGTGCACAGACCCAGACACTATGGCAAGGGGTCGGCCCCGATTTTCGGCAACTTTTTGGAGCCGCTTTCGTTGACGCCATGGTGGGTCGTTCCGTTGGTGTGGTTGCCCCCTAACATGTACTTGTTCTACATTGGTTTGGTCAACCAGAGCCCAATCACCGCGTTGAGTCTCTGGGCCATGGGGTTGTTTGTGTGGACGCTTGTTGAGTACAGCTTGCATCGGTTTATTTTCCACTTGGACGGGTACTTGCCCGACCACCCCTACGCTTTCACGTTGCACTTTTTGTTGCACGGGGTGCACCACTACTTACCCATGGATGGGTACAGGTTGGTGTTGCCACCCACGTTGTTTATCATCTTGGGATATCCGTTCTACAGGCTTGTGTTTTCCATCTTTCCCTTTTACATGGCTTGCTCGGGGTTTGCCGGTGGCACCTTGGGTTACATCATCTATGACATGACTCACTATGTGTTGCACCACGCACAGTTGCCCAAGTTTTTCAACGACTTGAAGACATACCATTTGGAGCACCACTACAAAAACTACGAGATGGGGTTTGGTGTTTCTTCCCGGTTCTGGGATGTCATTTTTGGCACTGAAATTACCAGCACCTTTGAAAAGAGAAACTAGAGAGGAATAGATTTTGGGTTTGGCGAGGGTTGGATGTAGCTTTAATAGTATGGCTTTAATAGTATGGCTTTAATAGTTTATGGATTGTATTTAAAAAGTTTCTACCCTTTTTTTTTTTGCTAAATGTCATATATCAAATACGAGTTTGCTTCAATTTTGTTGTTTTCCGCCAACGTCGATTCACGGATCGGGTCCAAGTTCCCCAAATCTGGCTGCAAGGGCGCCCGGTTGGGTCGTTTCGTCTTTACCAACCCCTTGCCGGAATCCCACGACAATCTATTAAACCCATCCTGGATATCCAACGTTTTGAAAAACTCCCGTTTTAGCTGCTTTCGCCGGTGCTGGGCGTGGCTGCGCTTGCTCAAGTAAGCCTGGCTGCGCTTGCTCAAGTAAGCCTGGCTGTTCTTTTCATAGTCAATGTGCGGGCCCACGTGCAAAAACCCTTCAAGGGTCTTTAGGTATGCCACAACGTCAAACCCGGCTTCAGTAACCACCTTCTCCTCCTCCTCTTCGCAGTCCTCGTCAAACTTGTACTTGTAGTCCACCTTTTCAAACAACTGCTCACACTGGGTGTACACTTTTCTGTACACCTCGGTATCCATCTTGTGGTATGGCGACGTGTCGCTGGCAACCGCCGCCCGGAGCACATCCTGCCAGTCCAATGCCTGCAGTCTCTTGTCCAGGGGAGGCTTGAGCGGGGTCAACATATCGTTGAACCGGTTGGCGAGCTTGGTGGCCAAGGTGACCATAATCGGGTCTTCCGATATCGAGCTGCTGGTTTCCAAGCTAGGGTCTACCTTGCCGCTCTGCTTGAGTTGTCGGATCCGGCTGTGTATCTTGTCCTGGATAACAGCGGCAAACTCATTCACAAGAACCATTTTGGCGTTGGGCCGAACCTGCTTGTAGGATATTTTGACAACTCTCCCCTTTAAAGCCGGCGAGTCACCATCCTCATCGTCTGCCTGACTCTCCTTTTCTTCCTCATTTTCATCATCCCTTTCGTCTTCTACCCCCAAACTAGGATCTATCGCCGCATCAGGATCTACCACCACACCGGTTCCATCCACACCAGGGTCAGCCTCATCTTCATCTCCCCCCTCATCCACTTCGCCCATTTCCAACCCCTTTCTCGCAGGACCACCCTTGGGCATCTCCTGGATGGGTCTCCCCCGCTGATTCACCCTCTTTGTCTTTCGCCACTCCGCCAAATCCTTCACAAGCTTGTCCTGGTACGAATCAATATCGCTCTCGTACCCGCCGTCAACCACGTTATCGGCGTAAAGCTTGTGTCCCTCTGGAATCGGCACCTTGTCAAACGCAAGTGGCCATTGTGCCCACCACCGTCTGGGGAAACTGGGATTTATGCGATGTAGCAAGTATGTGGTGTATAGATGGGTGCCTAGATCAGAACGGAAGTCGGCCTCTAGCGCGTCAAGTAGTTCCGCCCTGTCCCCCCGCGTGTTCATTGTCATTGTTGATGTTGTGTCTATATGCTCTCTACAACTTTTTTTTTTTTTTTTTTGGCAGCGATGATGAAGACATTCTACATTGTATCTAAATTTGTATATCCCTAAACACTCCTTCTATCCCTAAACATTCCTTCTATCCCTAAACACTCCTTCTATCGTCGCTCAACTCTATCGCATCAGTGTCGATATCGTCAAACTTGTTCTCCATGTCCATCTTCTTTCTCCGCTTCTTTGCCGCATTGGCAACTGTCAAGTTGTTTATGATAAACTCGTCAGCCACCTCGCCATCGAGCTTGGCCAATTCGTCCTTGGGTATAATCAATGGCCACACCCACTTGGCGCAAAACGCAAGAAACAAGAGCACCCCGGGGAACCCCACGGCGCCCTTTGTCAACGTAATGACAAACTCAGCCACCCCGCCAATGACTTCCAAAACGGTGTAGATGTAGAACCATTTCTTGGTGGGGAGCTTGTGTATATCCCTCCACACTTGCGGGCACTGCGGGTCGTTTTCAATATACTCATAGTCCAAGAAGCAGTACCTGATTCGATTGGTGACAATGTTGCCGTGCAACCCCGTGATGGCCATGATGAAAAACAACCCCGAAAGCACTGCTTGCGGCACGAGCCCAAGAACCACCAAGAACGGACGCGACATCATGACAAACGTCATCAACCCTTGGACCGTGTTTGTGACTCTTTGCTCAACCACCGATAGCCTCTTGCCCGTCTTGTCGTAAACAACGAGCGAGTCGGTGTGTAAGGGCGCCTGTGGGATCAACCCGTTGGGTGCGGGAAGCCCCATAATGCCGGCAATCCCCGTGGTGATCCCCAAGAGCAAAAAGTCCCAGTGAAACGAGGCAGGTTTCTTTAAGGGGTACTCCTTCAGCTGGCACATGAGTGACGACACGTTGTGGTCAAAGTAGAACAAGAACGTCAACAAGATGGCAAAGGGGATGGCCAAAAACACGTCACCAACAGAAATGTTTTCACCGGGCCAGAAATGGATAAACCAGCCGTGCGGTCTAATGTCACCGCCGCGAGTCGGCTGAAACGACTGGGTGATGGGAAGTCGTTGTATCTCGGTGTCACCCAACTTGCCACCAAAGTGTATAAACCCAGTAAAGAAGATAACCAGCGCCACGACGCCATAGTCGACAAACACTTTGCGCACCCACGGCTTGAAGTAGTGGAGGTTGTTGCCAAAGATGGCCGAGCCGACACCACAGATGACCATTAGTAGCGCAATCATCACCGAGCAATAACCGCTGGCCAAGTCGATATCGTCAAACTGGTTGGTCAAGATCTGGATCCCCTTTTGGATATACACCATGTTGATGAAGAACCCGAAAATGTCGCATGAGTACAAGCTGATGATTCTCAAAAACGAAATGTAGTTGCCCACGGCAATGATTATGTGGAACACCATGGACCAGAGGTAGATCCAGCACATAAATGGGAAATAGGGCGTTCCGCGCGGGTGGATCAACTCGTATACGGTGTAGCTGAAGATGGAGATGGGACCGGTGACGCCGACTATGCACAACGGCTGCCCCGAAAACAACCCAAACACGACGCCTGCAAGGGCAGACGACATGAGCACTTCGTTGACACCATAAGCATGGTCGGTTTTGTCAAACATGTCCTGGGCAAACGCTATTGCCGGTAGCAAGTTGGCGAAAAAGATGAACGTGGTGGACGGTATCACCCGGTAGTTGAAGGCATCCTTAAAGTCTGAGGTGTAGTAGGGTAGTCTGGTTTTGATGTCGCTGTAGATGCCGTACCCAAAGTAGTTGACGTGCTTGAACGATAACCCCATGGTGGTGAGGTCTAGTGGTTAGATGTGGTGATGCCAATTTTTTTTTTTTGGCAAGTAGCAAAGGTGGGTGGGAAGGCGGGAAGGCGGATGGGAAGGGCGGCAGCAAGGAAAGCTACAAGGAAAACAACAAGGAAATGGTGTTGGTTACAGCCTCACACCAATGTTACCCCCACCCACTCAATTTATACGTCTGGGATTTGAAACAGGAGAGCCCACATGGCCTCTCTCGTACATTCGGCATTTGAAATTTGAAAAGATAACCATAACGAAGGAGGGCTTTTAAAAAAAAAAAACGCCAAGCAAATCCGGTGATTGCTATTGGGAACCATGACCCAGAACTATATACACCACTACCCCCACCCTCTTGGTCCACATTCTCTTTCCAATCGGTGTGCACAAGAGCAAGGCTATATAGGACTCGTGTAGCAAGCAAAAAAAAAAAAAGAAATGACACGGACAGGACTCGAACCTGCGACCGTTGGATTTGGAATCCAAAACTCTGCCAATTGAGCCACCGCATCAAATTGTCGTAGCTTTGAAGCTCGCCCTGCCTTCCGGCAATGACAAGTACAATGTTGAATGCCTGCCATAGAACTCACATGGACAACACCAAACAAGCCACCGAGGCACTCTGCAGCAATCCCCCGTTCGACCTTGGCATATATCAAATGCGTATGGGCTGGTATAGTGAAAACGGAAAGAACGAAAAAAAAAGTAACCAATGGCACTTCATGATCCACATTGTAACAGGAACATATGAAAGATATCCTTGTGATCCATATTGGAGCAGGCAACCATAGCTTGAAGAATACCCACGAATACAAGTCCCTACTCAAAAGGGCACTTGCCCAGCCAGACCTACTATCGGCCAGCGATATCGTTGAGGCATCAGAGTTGACAAACACCGGGCATGGGTCAGCATTGAACCTACGAGGAAAAGTCGAGATCGACGCATCGTTTATACGACTGGATGGAGCACGGGCAAGTCTTGTGGGCATGAAATGCCGACACCCAGCACGCGAGCTACTTGGCGTATATGACAAGATCCGCGAGATGTACAGCCAAGAGGAAGATTTGTGTGCGCCCACTATGCTCCATTATCCCAGTTTGCAAGGGATCGTTGACTTGAACATGGACTCGGACGAGTATCTCGAGTCCAAGCGGGCAAGAAACATTTACCGCCTTTACAAAAACGGTTTGGGGAGGGATATACGGCACCACATAAGCGACACAATAGGAGTACTCGAGATCAAGGAGGGCGAAACGATGATATGCGCATCGTCGGGCGGGAACTATTTCAAGCTACCGGGGAGAATAGGGTGTGCGGGTATCATTGGTGCATCAATTGACTACCGAAAGCACCCCGAGTGCGAAGTAAGCTGCATGTGTTCTGGCAATGGCGAACAGATTATGCATAGCCAGTTGGCGTCAAGGATTGTCAACAGTATACATGACGTACCGCCAGAGGAATATGCCCAGTACTTGCAGACGATGGTGCAGAACTCCAACCCAAACTTGTACTGCGGGTTCATCATCACCATCGTCAACAGCCATAACCACCAAACCCAGTTGCTCTACGCACACACAACCGAGTCTTTCCACTTTGGCTTTAGAGTCAACGACAACACGCGAGCCATTCTCAGCTACTCCCAACCGGGAAAGCTCACGTTTGGCGAGTTTATCTTGTGAGAGTTGGGGGGGGGGGGGGGGGGGGGG
>JAJMCF010001246.1:0-35236 GCA_030585045.1 Zhuliangozyma parablackwelliae | reverse complement strand
CTAACCAAAACCCCAGGTCAAATGTTCTACTGAAAGACTTTTATTATTCGCATACACTCACTGGTCAAGACATCGATGTTGGCCAGTGTCTTTCCGTATGCCTCCTTATAAAGCGTCTTCATCTCGTTGACCACGTCGCTCTTGGACTTTGCACCATCCACAATGTCCTGCAACGACTTTTCCAACGCCTTTCTCAAAAACGGCTTGGACAAGGATATGCGCTCAAACTCCATCTTGTCAAACCCTTCAATCAACCCCATACCCAATGGCGACGGCACAATGAAATCCTTATTCCCCTTCTTGTCCTTGGCCACATACCCCCGCGTCATGATTTTGTGGATGTGCTCGGCAATGGTGGCATCGGTGCCGATACCATTGACATCCATCAACCCAATCAACTCGGGCTCAGTCATGTGGTTGGGCGGGCTGGTTTTCCCCTCCTTCATCATGGCGCTTTTTAGCTTGATCTGCTCTCCTTCTGTAAATGGAGGTAGCTGCTTGGAACTCTCCCACTTTTTGTATATGTACACCTCCAAGTAGTTCATGCTTAGCACCATGAGCCCCGACGCGGTGAAAAACTCGTCACCCCATTTCAAGGTTGCCAGGGTCTGCACCCCCTGTGCGTCCTTGGATAACGCGGCCAAGAACCGGCGCACAACGTACTCGTAAACATTCCGCTGGTGTTGCTTGTCTAGAGAGCCCAACAGCACGTACTGAACCGGGTGGATGGGAGGATGCGCCTTGTCGTCGTGGGACCCGCTCCTTGGCAGTTCGTGGCCATTTTCCAACAACATTTTGGCATACGCCCCCCACTTGGGGTCGTCCTTTTGGTCGTTGATGATCTTTTTGAAATCCATCGAAGCCGGGAAGCTATCGGTTTCTGTCCTCGGGTACGATATGAGACCGCGGTTGTATAGTTTCTCGGCAGCGTCGAGGGTATCCTTGGCCGACATTTTGAAAAACCGGGAACAGTCCTTCTGCAACTCCACTGTGGTCAAGGGCAAGGGCCGCCAGTTGCTGGTGGGCTTCGACTCAAGCTTGGTGACCGTGGCAACGTCGTGCTTCAAGCACTGCTCGTATAGTAGCAACACAAACAACCGATCGAAAAGGTGGCCCCTCACCCAGTGGAACCCGGCAGTCACCCTGTCCTTCAGCACCTCAACGTCGATGTACCAAAAGGGCTCGGCAACAAAGCTCTTGACCCTCTTGTACCGGTCGACGACAAACCCTAGCGTCGGGAACTGGCAGGTGCCGTACGACGCCACATCCCCCTTTTCAATGATTCCCCGGTTCTTTAACGTATCGGTCAACAAACGCGTGAAACTGGTACCGACCCTAAAGTCAACCTCCTGTCGGCACGAGACGGCAAACACCGATTTCAAGTCCAACTGAATGGGGGCTCTTGCCGCGTGTAGTATATGCTCACGGCCGAGATGCGAGAACCGGCTTCGCCAAACGTCCTTGAGCTCAATCGACCGGTTGCCCGAGTTGGCGGCTTTGAAAATCTCAAAGCCAATGTACTCGCCCTCGCGATCGCAATCGGTCCAGATCATCAACTTGCCAGCGGACCGCGCCTCGTGGGCGATGTTGTCAAACACCTCTTTCTGGGTGATTGTTTCCACCACCTCAACGTCGAAAAGCCGGCCAGGCGCACACCGGCCCCACCCATACGATGGAGGGAAGTCCAAGTTGGTGATATGGCCCAAAACAGACGTCATTGTGCAATCGCAGTGGCCCAAGTCGGGGAAGGTGTAGGTAAAGTCGTAGTTCTTGACGTATTTGTTGCGGCTATTTCGCGTCGTGGTTCGGCCGCCTCCTAGTATCCTCGATACTTCCTTGGCAATGGATGGTTTCTCTGCCACGCACAATACCTTCATTTAGAGGGGTGGTGGGGAGGCTTGGTGGGTTGGTGTATATATAACGGTTGTAAATTTTTTTTTTTTTTGTGTAGACGCGTGTATGGGACAGAGGGCAAACTATGCCATAGGTGTCAGCAAGGAGTAGCCTTTTGGGGTAACAGAGAAACTTTGGGAGGAATCTAGCACCGGGAGGTCCTTGTCTGGTAGTGCTTGTCACTGACGTGTTGGGGGGCGTTTGTGAGTTGTGGTGTTGGGGTGTTCTACTTGAATGCACTCACAACGATAGTATAAACCTCTTTGGTGTATCGGCCCAGAAAAAAAAAAAAAAAAAAAAAGAGACTCCTCAATAGATAACAATGGCCACCGCCACCAGTCATGGCTTTGAGTCGATCAACCTTGCATCAACCACACAGAGCGACATTCCTGGCGGCTCGCCGATGCGGCCACTACGTTCAGTCCCCTCATCCACATCAGAAGAGGACGATGACCTTGATCCTGGTGCATTCATAAGCGAGACAAAAGAGTCACCGTTGGTCTCAGCTGTGGACCCGGTATACTCAGCGCCCGCTCTTTTGCAAAGCACCCTCGAGGGGAGCCACTTGACCCCGGGCCCGGGGTCGTTTGAGCTCTTGCATGAGAGCGAGCTTTTGTTGTCCAGCGCCAGCATCATGGAAAGGAGTATACGGTTCCCCCAGCCCACAGCAGCAGCAGCAGCAGCAGCAGCAGCAGTCCGGGTGGACTCAGAGTCACCGGCCGTCTTCCTTTCCGATAAGATCAAGTTGGTCACCCGTGAATTGAGCGAGAGCGCTGGGATGTACCAATCGGTGTTGCAGGCAGGGGGCAACGTGCAAAGGTTGAGGAACACAATACTACAAAACTACCAACACTTGTCCGAAGCATACTACTCGTTAAACGAACTATACTCGAGTGACGCCAGCTACACCCGATCCTTGCTTGACTCGCTCAAAGTGTGGGACGCAAAGCGGGAAAGGGTGCTATCCAAAGTCAAGTCCATCAAAAGTCGAGACAACAAGCATGGAGCCAAGCTTGCAGCCGTGATGAGCAGGTCGCATGCCATTGATGATGAGATCGAAGAGCTTGAATCGAAGCTTAAAGAGCTTAGGGACAAGAAGCAGGTCTTGAGCAAAGAGATTGACGACACGAGCAGCGTATTGGAGAGCCGTGCGTCCAAGTATGTGGATATGTTTAAAGACTTGGAACGCCTGGGGAAGGAGGCGGTGCTTGGGTATTTACAGGCCACTGGTGTACCATTGAAAGAGGTGGACTCTGTTATGGCAACAGTCCCCGTGCATATATCATTCGCGGGGGGGCCCTCGCAAAAGACCAAGCAGGAAGTGAAACTAGAGAAACCAAAGCACCCAGTGGGGCCGTCTAAAGTGGAGAAGGCGGAGCTTCCCGCAGCAACTATAGGCATGCAGCCATTTGTACCGAGCAATGAGTCACCAGCATCTGAGCCGGATTTGTCGTCCATGAACCACGACAAGGGGCCGACCCCATATGAAAGAGGGTACGCAAAGGGCACGCACAAGTCTGCAGTGATAAAGTCACACGTGAACAAGCTCATAAACACCTTGCTCGATAAGCCAGAGAGAGGCGCCACCACCCCGCCCCGCACAGCTGAACCAGCTGGCAAAGACGCCTATGCCAACACCATAACGGAAAAGTTGGACATTGGCCCAGTCTTGGCGGTTTTGCAGCACAAGCTCGAGGCATGCACTGATCTAGCGGTGGCCACATCGCAGAAATCTGCCACTTTCCACCAATTTGGCAACCTTTGGGGCAGCGTGTCTCGGCAGATGAAGTTGCAGGAAGACAGATTGGAGAGCATGTTGGTTGATTCCACTCCCAATAGCGACAGCAAGCCCGTGGTGGAAACGTTGGCTTCGACGTTGAGCCAGTTGAAAGATTATTTGCACACCTTGAACGGCGTTCCTGCCACAGGAGCCAAGGAGGGGAAGGAGGAGCTTGCAAGTATGATTGCCGCCGAGTGCGAAGCTATACTTGCAGGGTTGAGGCTTGTTGACGGGCACTCCAAACTGGCGCCGCTCTCTTCGCCACCAGTGGCAAGTGGCCTGCAGCCCCGCGTTGTCCCTACAACTGACTTGAAGTCTCAAACAAAAATAGAATGAGTGATGCTATATATATATATATATATATATGTATATGTATTTGTGATGCAAATGTGACTAGTGTCTGCCGGGTTTCCGCTTTTGAATAAATATACTGGGCGATTTCTTTGGCGGTGGCTTTAAAAAGCCCGATGATGTAGGGCCCATGGGGGTCGAAGCTGGCTTTGTCGGCAAACCAGGCACGGGAACTGGAATGGGGATGGCAGCATCGTGGTTTTGGGATGCCTTGCTGGGCACGTGACGACCAGAAGATGTGGAGTGAGGGCGTTCTCTTGGCGCCGTGGGCAAGGACAACTGTTTGGGTCCTGTAGGACGAGAGAGCATGGATTTGGGAGCACTTGACACGCTTTGAAGATCCGGTGGCGGTGGTCGTGCTGCTGCTGCGTCATTGCCTTCTTCTGTCTTCGATACCTCCTTAAACTGGGGCCTTTTGGGCAAATACCCACCAGTTGTGGGCACCGGAGCGGCAATATCTGCCTTTCCAGGATACGCATCCTCCTTTCCCGGCAAGAATCCACCACTTGTGGGAACAATGTCAGTCCCCTTCTTTTCCTTCCCCTTCCCCTTCCCCTTCCCCTCCTTTATCTTTTTCTTCTTTGGCTGTTCAGGGCCACTCTCCTGTTTGCGCTTGGCGCTAGTGGTGGCAACGGGGGCAGCCACGTTCGATATATTCTTCATAAAACCAGGATACGCCTGGCTGACGCAATCCCTCTCTTGAGCATCCTGCAACAACCTTCTCCACACTTCGTTTCTGGACAACGATGCCATGTTACCAAGAATCCACAAGGTGGTTCGGGCACGAGTAAGCGCCACATTCATACGACGCACGTCGCTCAAGAACCCGACATTCCCCGTGGAACTGGCCCGGACACAGGACATGATAATAATTTCCTTCTCCTGGCCCTGGAACCCATCCACGGTGTTGAAATCAATCTCGTCCAAAATCATCTTCCCATACTTTTGCATAAATACCCGTTTGATGGCCCGGATCTGTTCCTTGTATGGCGAAATCACCCCAATGCGGCCAGCAAACAGGTTTTGGGGTAGTATCTTCATGAGCTTCTCCACCAACTCCAAACACACCCTCGCCTCTTCTGAGTTAAACAAGGATCTGGTAAGCTCGTTCTTTTCGTGCCTACCGACAATGTCAAAGAACCGGTATGGCGTCATGGGCATTTCTTGATGCCAGGGTCGCGTATTCCTCTCCAGCATTCCCTCTCCGTCCTTCAACCTCGACTGGTAAAACTCCCGGCTGGGGAATTCGGAAATCGAGGGGTGCATTCTGTATTGCACATTCAAAAGGTACACCGAATCGGGGTGGTTTCTTTGCATCCTCACAAACAAACTTTGCTCGTAGTCGTACGACTGTGCCGCTTGCGACAACACGGTGGGGGGTAACTGGTTGGGGTCACCGACCATGATGCACTTCTTGCACCCGTACCGGAGGGGGATTATGGCAGAGAGTTCCAAACACTGGCACGCCTCATCAATAATGACCTGGTCAAACTTGACCGAGAGGTTGGCAATTAAATCGTGTGCGGACCCCGAGAGGGTTGAGCAAATCACTTGTGCCAGGGTCAAGATTTTTGCCTGGATGTTTCTTCGCTCAATCTCCTTGGTCCGGTAGGCAATCGAGGCCCTTTCTCGTTGCGAGTCCAACTTTTTCGCAAGCTCGCTTCTGTTTTTGTAAACCTCACGAAGCCGGGTTTCGATCTCGGTGATCTGCTTCTCATCCAACGATTCCGTTTGCAACCGGGCTTTCAAGGCATTCCTCTCCTCAATGCATTTCTGGTGCTCCTTCCGAATGTTGGGGTCAATGGTTACCTCAAGGGCATTGCTCTGCAACTCCTTATCCACCAACTCCTCCAAGGTCAAGTCCCGGACCGCGGCATTGATGGCGTCACTGCGCCCCAAACGAACAACTTTTAGTGGCATGTGCTCGCCCTTATTGTTCTTGACACCGTCTCTCAACCGCAACACAATCTCGTCAACGGCGGCATTACTGGGGGCACAGATTAATATTTTTGCCCGTTCAGGTGGCGCCGGGCTGGTGCCCGGCAAGTCAATCGTCTTTGTATCCTTTTCGTGCGACAACGAGTATCCCACAATCCCCAAAATCGTCTTTGTCTTTCCCGTACCAGGAGGACCCTGGATCAAAGAGAAACCCTCGCTCAGGTACGACCCCATGATGGCCTTTGCTTGAGACTTGTTCACGTCGTAGATCTTGCGCATATGTTCCGCGGCGTCGTCGTCAATGGGCACGGGCTCGTTTGGCGTCGCCAGTATGATCTGGTCGGCCAAATCGTAGTACTGCAACCCCTTCAACGACGAGTACTCTCTCTCCACTGTGATCATCTGCATCACCCTCATGCCAGAGATAACCGCTTTTGGCGTCAAAAAGCCCATCATGGACCCTCCTGGGTACACGCGGAGGGTGATGTCGCTAAATTCCTGGTTGACAAACTTGATCTCGCGCACTTTGGCCAAGCATGTTCTCGTTGATTCGTCCTTCAAAAAGTTTCGAACATCCGCCGGCTGGGTAAGGGAATGCGCGTTGTACCCAAGAACTAGCAAGTCGGAGTCGCCAATCTTGCGTTCTTGAAGCACCTTTTTGCTAATGGACGCATAAACGTCAAAGAATCCGTCCACGCTCGTCCTGCTACCGATCAAAATCTCAAACGGCATTTCGTCAACCGTGTTTTTGGCCGACTGGATCGCCTGCCAGCACTCCAACATCAAAAGCGGCTCGGTGGTCTTTACGTAGTCCTTAACGTCGTCATAAGTATCCTTGACTCGGGTGTACATCGACATGTCTGTTGTGGGGTACTCGCTCTTTGAATTGAAGCTCCACCTCAAGACATTGTCGTACAACGGCTTCAAGTTCACATTCAACCGGTTGCGCATTCTCTCTTCGTCCAACTTGGCTTGGTCAATCTTCTTTCTTTGCATTGCCGCCCGGTTAACCTCGCGGAGGTTCATGTCCACCTCGGTTATCTTGGCTCCCTTCTTTTTCTTATCCACAAACAAGTCGGAAAAGTCTGTGTCCAGCTGCTCGTCCTCTGAGGAGTCCGATTCGGGCCGCTTCTTCTTGAGCCGGTTCAACGACCTCCCCACTACTGGCGTGGCGGCGGCCTTTTTGGAGTTGAACCCCGGAGGTCGTGCTGGAGCAGGGACAATATGCGGAGTCTTTGCCGTCGACATCGATGCTGCCCCACTAACTCGGGAGCTTTTCAAATCCTGCCGGATTGCCTCGAGCGTGGTGGCAGTTTTAATCTCTTTGGGTGGCGGGGCAACTGGCGCTTCTTTCGAAACCACGCCAAAGCGCGAAAGCGTGTGCTGTCGTGGCGTTGACGACCGCGATCTGTACGAGGCACCCGGCTCGGCCGCGCCCTCGCCATCGGTCAAATCAACCACCTGCTTCTTCAGCAACACCACCTCGTCTTGGATCCGGTTAACCAACTCGTGGTTAAACTCCTTGGCCTTCAGCAAGATTTCCAGCCTTTGGGCTTCGGATAATTTGTTATTGTACCCCTTTGCCTTGACGCCAAACTTGGCAAACTTTTCAACAAAGTCGTTGCTGATGGGGAACTGCTGGTCCGCTGCCAAGTCAAACCCCTTGAACACCAAGGCCACGCACGAGTTCAACAACGACACATCGCCCAACTTTAACCATAGAATCATCACATTGAATGTGGTCATAAACGCATCAAACAACTCGGCATTTCTCTCGACCCCGCCAATGCTATCGTGAATGATCCGGTATGAATCCAAAAGCGAATGACTCAAATCTAGCGTGTCTCTGGTGAATTCCACCATCTCTTCCAAATGGTACTGCCCGGCCCAAACAAGGGTGGTTTGGTAAATCATGCTCAAAAACGACCATGACTGTTTCCAAAACTCGCAAATCTCGGGGACACAGGCGGCGACCTGGGCCGGCGACGACGACAACAAAATCGAGTCGAGAGGGTCGGCTATGGCGCGCACAATGTCCATCATCGTCCGCACCGCCTTGGGACTGGGCTCGTATGCCTTTAATGTGGTCAATCCGGTTATAGCAGTGGCGATGCTTTGCAACGTCAGCCTCAAGTTCGATAATAGGCATTGCTGGATAGTTTCAAACCGGCCGCTGGTGTCGTACGCCTGGCTCAACAAGTCGAGCGCCGATTGGCTCAAAGCGGGAGTGAAAATGCACGACCAAAACGAAGCAACACACTCAGGGTCATTGACAAGATCCTTGATGGTTGACTCGTCGCCAATGCTCAATTTCTCAAAGATTTGATTGATGCGACCTGTTAGTTGCGCCACGCCTTCGTTGTGCTGTTTCCGGCTCTCGCTCAACTGCTTGTTTGCATCGGGGACTTTTTGCGGGGCAAACCCAAGTATCAAGGACACCGGTTGCCAGGTCCCAACCACCTGCTTGCAGAGCACAGGGCTGGCATAAATCTTTCTCTTTGCAAGCGCGTTCCAGAGCAAGGGGAAAAAGTCAAACATGGTGGGTGACATCCGCTGGAGCAAGAGGGTGGTGTTGTTGGTGAAGATGGAAAGGTCATATGCCAAGCACTTCAGCACCAACTGGACCGCATAGTCGGTTTCCGTACACGACAATGCCAAATCGACAATTGCCAGGGCCTCAAACTCGAGTGCCGCCCTCACGTCTCTCACTTTCATCAACTCAACGGACTTTGCTGCAGCGTCTGCGGTAGTGTTGCTCTCGAGCGCCGCGAGCAATATGCAGCACCCGACATTGTGCGCTCCTTGGAAGTTTCCACTTTGTGCCAGCGCTGGTGCGAGCCTCAACAAGAATACGCCCATTTTTATACTTCTCTGCTGCCGGTGAACCGGCTCCAATGACGGCGGGATCGAAAACATCCACGCCGTCAACTCGGCCACCGACCAGTCATTGAGCAAGCTATTGCTTTCGGACGCCAACTGGAGCTGCCGCCTAAATTCTGGCTTTGCCAACACCCGATCGATCAATTCAACGCCCTTGATGGGGTACACGTGCAACCAAAAGCCCTCCTGGAACCTCAAAAGAAGCTTATCGAGCACTTTCAAGAGGATGGGCAACGGCTCCTCCAAGTTGGACATGAGGCTGTTGCCAAGTAGTCGCAATGCCGGGTAGAGTCTCAAGCCAACGTGCTTGCTCATAACCTGAATGTCTTTGGGTACATTTAATCGCAAGATCAAGCCCTTGTTGTCAAACAAGTCAACGATGGTGTTGAAATTGGTCCAGAACCGGGTGGCGTTTCTGTCGCTGAAGTATTTCGCGTTCTGGATCCGATAAAGGTGGATGCTAAACTCCTCCACCACCGGCTCCTCAATTGTGCTGGTGTCGTACTTGACGCCGCTTCTTTTCTGTTTCTTCTTCAAGCTGTCTATCATGGTACCGGCCCACGCCTTGGCTTCAGGGCTACCTTCAAACATAAAGTAGATGGTGCCAGCGCAGAGGTGGTCCGGGATGGGTAAATGTCGTTTGGCGTGCCCACGGCGAACCACGGCGTCAAGCTTCTCCTTCAAGGGCCCAAGCTCACGCACGGTGTTTGGATTATAGGCGCACCATAATAGCGTATTGACCATCAAAGCGTCTGCTTCTGTCGTCGTGTGGGGTAGCTGGCTTTCAATCGATTCCAAACGCGGCGTCAATATCAGTACCTCCCACTGGAGAATCTTGCCAATAAACTGGTTGACCTTGTCTATATCGACCTTTTTGGTGACGGCGAAATTTAGCCTCATGGTGGACTTGCCCCGACTAAAGCATCTCAAGCAGTCTTCACAAGTTGACAAACTACGCGCCATGTACGGGAGAAACACTTGCAAGGCCGCCTTGTTATCGAAAGAAAACAAAATCAAAGCATGAATCGCTACAGGAGACATTTTGGGGTCGCAATACCAGTGTTGGTTCTGAAGATTGTGTTGTAAGTATATGAGGGTTTGCCTGATAACAACACTATGAGTGGGACTCGACCCGTCCTCAACGTGCGACCTCTCAATCATGGCCACCAACTCGTCAAGCTCGGGCGGTCCCGCTGACGAGTGTGTGTTTTGTGACATTGATAGAGCAGGTGCACAAGCTGGTAAGAAGAAGTGTGGGGGAGGACAGGACAGGGGGGGGGGGGGGGAGCAAAGGCTCTTTTGGTATACAGATGATCTCTACAAGTTTCTTCGTCTTCCTTTTTTTTTTTTTATATGCTGCTGCTCTCTCTCTCTCTCTCTCTCTCTCTCTCTCTCTCTCTCTCTACAACGAAAATTTTTCTTCCAAATGTATAAACGCGTTTACACTATTACAACAAGGTGATATCCAAGTCAAGCTCTCTGGCGGCGCTGATCCAATCCTCGCCCGTGGCCCAGCAGCGCCTCATTATCTGGAGACCCTTTTTGGCGTTTACGTTTCCCATTTCAGACAACTGGACAAACCGGGTTTCAAAGAGCAGCTTTGTTGCCGGGTCCAACGCCTCACACCCCGCCGTGAAGAAGCAAAAGATGCAACACACGTCGGCGGGACTTTTGGACTCAATCTTGTCTCTGGCTATTGCCCCGATTCCGTTGGCGAGATCCTGGACCAACGCCGACTCGCGCGGCAACAAAAGAACCCGTCGGTACAAGATGATGATCCCCGCGTCGCAAAAGACCTTGTTGGTGTATCTCAACACCTCAATCTCCTGCATCCGCTGCACAATCTCTTCGGGCGTGGTGGGGGACTTGTCTTTGCTCTTGGACCGTAAGCCTACCATCGCCTCGTGGTTTCTCTGGATAACTTCCTCGTCCTTGCGGAACGTGTCCATCAACGCTTCCTTGACTTCAAGCGCACTAATGACAATGTCCAGCGGGATGGTGGCGCGGTTTGCATCTGGCCTTTCCAAGTACGCATTCATTTGCCGTATCAACATGGTTATCTTGGCCAAGTGCGGGAGAAAATTAATGTCGAACCCCATCAAGTAATCAACGTTGAACCCCATCAAGGAGTCAATTCTTTGTGTGTGCCGCGACTCGATATCGTTCAATGTGTTGAGCGACTCAACCGGTT
Source organism: Zhuliangozyma parablackwelliae (assembly GCA_030585045.1). Lineage (NCBI taxonomy): Eukaryota > Fungi > Ascomycota > Pichiomycetes > Serinales > Debaryomycetaceae > Zhuliangozyma > Zhuliangozyma parablackwelliae. Next base: position 24,203 of record JAJMCF010001246.1, on the reverse strand, counting down.
CGTATGTGGCGGAGCCGTCCGACATCAATGCGTGGTGCTTGCTTGAGCTTCGCGACGAAGACAAGGTTCCAATAACCTCAATGTAGGAGAACCACCTCATCAAAAAGAATGTGATATCTCTCTCGGTCCCCGCGTCGGGCCCCCTCTTCATCGGTTTGTGTGACCGTGCTTTGATGATTTGCCGCGCGCCAATAGTGTGCGCCTGGTGTCGAGCAAAGTCCTTGGAGTTGAAGACCTCGTAGCACGATAGTAGCAACGCAGTTGCAAGCGCCACGTCGGACGTGGCGCTCTCCTTGTTGCGCAAGAGCTTGAGTAGCTCCGTGCACGACCGGGCCAACAACTGGTCAATCACGACGTCGGGGGTGTCGTTGGAGCCAACCAACAGCGACCTGATCTTGGCCGCGAATGCCAACAACGTGGTCAATATGGCCGGGTACTCCATCGCCATTTGTGAAAGAATGATTTTGAACGGGTTATCCTTGTAGATGTGCGAGGGGGCTGGGACAAGGTAGTGCGACGCCACATTGACCCAAAAGTGCATCAAGTTTCGGTAAAAGGGAACGTCTAAAAGTAGTTCGGGTAGCGGGATGATTTGAGGGGGGATGAATGCAAAGGAATGCTCGGCACGGGCGCGGGCGCGGGCGCGTGCGCGTGCTCGTGCTAGGTCGACATCCAGCAGCAGGGCAGTACCAAGTTCTAGAAGATCTTGGTCTTGGTTTTGGTCTTCAGACCAAGACCCGTTGCTGCTGCTTATGTCAAGAAGCTGGGGCTGATTCCACCGCGCAAAGTCCGACATCAGCCTCATTGGAAAGTAGTCTCCCGTGACTCGAGCCTGGACTTGAGGCAAGTATTTTTCAATCTTTGCAATGTCTTGCGAATAGTCCGAAAGAGACTTCTCCTCAAACTCTCTTGAAAAGTCGTCAAACCGGTCGGACCTCAGAAGAAAGCTGTTGAAAATGTCCGAGTTTTGCAACTGGAAATGGCTCCCGCCTATTTCGTCCAATGCATCGGTGAGGTGCTCCATTCCCGCAGTTAGCTCCGGCGTGGCTGTGGCTTCTGGCAGACAAAAGTGGGAGTCACGTGCTGGGACATTGGGTACTGCCGCTTCCTCTTCTTCTTCTTGTTTTTGTTCTTCTTCTTCTTTCTTGGGTAGTGTGGGAGCATAGTAGTACATGTGTGTATCCTCGGCTAGGATCGATTCACCGCCAGGGGTCAAAAACGAGGGGGGAGACCCCGCGGCGCTGGAGTTCGTGTTGTACCGTGGCTTTCTCTTGGCCAAACTGTCCACCAGAAATCTGGCGTCATGACTCGTTCGTTTGGTGGATGCGTAGTGTTGTTGCGGCTCAATTTGGCTGTACACCGAGTCGGTGGGAGAGGCGGGCGATTGCACGGTTTCGGCAGGACTGCCAAAGTCCTGGAAAACAAACTGGACGTTGGTGGCTGGTACCGTGGTGGCCAGTTTCACCTTGTCTCCAGCCACAGCCTCCTTCTTCCGCTTGCTGGGATCTGTGAATGGCCTGCCGCCCCAAGTTAGCTTGATCGAGTAGTCACAACTGGTGCTGGTCTTGACACAATAGGAGCATGCTGGCTTTCGCTCGTCACATTTGATTTTCATCCGTTTGCATATGTGACAGCCATTACGACTTCGTGTAATCTTTTTCTTCTTGCCGTGGCTGTTGTTGTTACTGTTTATCTCCATGGTGTCGTTGGTGGATACATTACTGTTATCTCTAATCCATCAGAAAAGAACGAAAAAAAAAAAAAGAATGTCGAGGTGTGGAGAGGGGTCCTCTCCCCTCCACAGTGGTTGGGCATGCATAAACATACATTTCTATGGTAATTCTACTGTTGTTGTTGCTCATTCTTGGCGTCGGCGTCCAACAACCCCCCCTCCTTCTTCTCCTTACCCTGGTCGGCATACTTGCGGCCAAACAAAATAACCAACAACTTTTCATACAACCGAAAGAGGTAGCCCGCAGCTATCAACAAGCCACCGGCAATGGTGCCCAATCTTGCCACAAACTGGAAAAACGGGATGCGCTTCTCGGCAATAATCAACTTTAATGGCTCGAAATCGTAGTGGAAGTAGATACCGGGGATGCCATTGGGCCGCTTGGATATCTCGTTGACCTTGACAACGTGATGGCTCTCAGTGAGAGAGTACTGGTTGGTGTCGACAACAAGCCCGAGCTTTTCGTACAACGTGGGCACCACTTTGGCGTGGTACTGGTAGACTTGGAGCTTTTCCTCCGTGGTCTTGCCCGTGGCATCCAAGGGGTTGTTCAAAAACGGATAAAACTCGCCAAAGGAAAACTCCTGGATCATGTGCGAAAAGTTTAATGACTCAAGCGGTACATGCAGCCGGTCCCTGTAGCCAAACCCCTTGCCGGTGATGCGGAAATCGCCTCTGACCTGATTGACGGCAACCGACCCAAAGATGTGGCACGCGGGTGCTGCTTCGTTGACCCGCATCCCCTGCGACCTAAACTCTGCCTTTAAGCTTTCTCTCATCACCTGCTCCAACTCCTGGGTCTCATGGTAGTCGATGGGGTTGTTGATTTTGAAATGGAGCGGGGTGAAAAAGTTTATGCCCTCAAAGTTCAACGTCTCGCCGGCCAAGTACCTGTCTAGGGTAATATCTTCAACGTTGGTGTGGATGAATTCGCACGGCATGGCCACAATCAAGTCCATGTTGATCAACAAGTTTGACTTGACAACGTTGTCCACCACAAACTGGCGGTCGACGTACCCGCCAACAAACCCGCCAATCTCGATCCATAGTATGAACAACCCAAATGTGTATGTGAGTAGTGTCGACACCCCGCCTCTCTGCGACCTCACCGTGTGCTGCGGATCGACCTTGGGGAAGGCGTCGAATGTCTTGACACCTTTGGCAAATGCGTCCATGTGGGGGTGTATATGTGGGGGTGTGTGTGAGTGTGTGTGAGTGTGTGTGAGTGTGTGCTGTCAATTGTTTTTTTCTTTTTGTCAACTGTTGTTGATTGTATGAGTAATTTTTTTTTGTTGTTCGTTATCAATCCATCTCTCCACTTAGCGATGAAGCCATGGATGACCATATAGAGATTCATGATGAGGTCGAGTTTTCCGAAGATATAAGAGTGCAAGAGCTACAGTCATGCATGCTCATCTACCCCGATGCCCGCGTTGACTTGTTGTCCGTGTCAGGGTCCCTCGAAGTCCCCATCCAGATTGACGATGGCGTCCTCGTGAGCTTGCTCCAAGACGGCAACGTTGTGGCGTCGAAAAGGGTGACACACTTGCCACCGTTGGAGTTGTCATTCAAGTTTCCCAAGGGGTACCCGTACGACACCCCACCTGAGGTCAAGCTCGAGTGCCGGGGTTCGTTGGCAGCTGCCATGTTGGAAAGCCTACAGCGCCACCTCGACGGGATCTGGCAAGACTTTCACGACCAGGTCTTGTTCAACTGCATCGACCACTTGCATGACCAAACCCAGAACAACACGGCCCAGTTGGCTGCATCGGTGGAGGAGGTTACAGATGTCGACCGGTACTATGCAATCGTCGACTATGACCACCTGGCCAAGCAAAGGGTATTTAACCTGAAAACGTTCACGTGTGAGATTTGCCAGACCGATTTCAAGGGGGCGGACTGCCTCGCGTTTGACGAGTGCGGTCATGTGTTTTGCAAGGCCTGTTTGCACAGCTACTTTTCCGCGGTGATCACGCTGGGCGAGATTAGCAAAGTGCATTGTCCCGATTTCGCGTGCACCAAAAAGCACCATGCCGCGCGAGACCAGTTTACAAAGTTGGAGACGTGGACGTTTAGCGACAAAAAGGTCAAGGATATTGTTGCCACGTTCCTCACCCCCACGGTGCCCTTGTCGTTGTTGAACGAGATATTCAAGCTTGAGCCAGACTTTGCCAAGCGGTACTATACATTGTTCAAAAAGTCCCAGTACGAGATGCTCGCCAAGATGCTCCCCAACCGGCTCGTGAGCTGTCCTAGAGTCGGGTGCGACGAGGTGGTTTTCCGCGAGGATTTGAGCGAGCGGTTGGTGGTGTGCCCCAAATGCCAGTATGCATTCTGCAACGATTGCCGCAAGTCGTACCACGCGCGGTTCAAGGCGTGCCACAAGGTGAAGGAAAACACCCAGTACCTGGGCATCCCCGCCGATGTTCTTGAAAGCTACGGGTTACTACCATCAGACTCGTACGAGAAAAAGACAATGAATGCGCGCTACGGCCGGGCCTGTATCTTGCGAGCGATTGACGAGTACCGCATGGACCAGTTGTTTGAGCAGATGTTGAAGGAAGGGGTTGACGTTAAGGAATGCCCCGGGTGCAGGACGGTGATTGAAAAGACTGACGGGTGCAACAAGATGAAGTGCACCGAGTGCACCACGTGTTTTTGCTTCCACTGCGGTAGCAAGACGGGGAACAACTACAGCCACTTTTCCGACCCGCTGTCGTCTTGCTACCGAATGCTATTCTTTGGCATGCCCGGCATGGAGGAGGAGGAGGAGGAAGAGGATATTGGAGACGATGAGCAAGAGGTTGAGATGATATAAGGTGAGGGGAAAAAACATATACATATATCAATAACTAATTGGCTTTTTATGTGGACGGCCATAGCGGTAGCACTCCCGGTACAACCGGCGCCTCCTAAACTCATAAACAATGTCCAGATGGGTAACGTCTGCCATATTGTCGTAGATCCACCCTTGCGTCTCGTCGCTCTTGATGCTAAACAACGACGAGTTCAACGACCTTTGCCGGATAAAGTCGTGTGGCTTGACATCCAAGGTCCACTTGTTGACAAGACCCAAGTCAAACTTCCAATCAAGTGGCGGCAACACCCTCGACAAATGGTCAACGCCTGGCGGACGCTTCCCTGCTGCTCGCGACTTGTTTTTTGTGTCGTAGATTGTGGTTGAGTACCGGTAAAACGACCACTTGTGCTTCAATATACTCTTGATCTGGAGCTCAAACACCTCCACTATTCTAACCTCGGGTGAATCGTCCACAATAATGTCGTTGCGGTCAAACATCTTGTTCAATTTGTCAACAGCGGGCTGTGCTTTCGGTGGCGAGGCCAGGGTTTGTTGTTGGGCGCGGGCCGTGCGCGCCGCATTCATGTCCACCAAGTACTTCTTGGCCCTCGGGTGGCACAAAATCATCCCTACCCATCCAGTCTGGATGAAAATCATCCTCCAGGGGATCCACTGGCCAAAAAACAAGACGCCAAAAGTAGCAACCAAGGCGCCGTAAAACACAAACGTCGAAAGGCGTTCGTCCTTAAACCCCGCGGTCTCGTAGTAAAACTTTTCGCCCTCGTCGCTGGCTCGCAATATATCAGTTGCCAAGTTTTGAAAGTCTCTCAAGTTGATCAACAAGGCGAGGTTCGACTTTCGGTGGCGCGCGGTTTCCCTCTTCTCGTCCGACCCCCCATCGCCGGTGGTGGAGGTGGTGGTGCCACCACCGTCAGTACTGGTGCCGGCGCTCGTGGCTGTGGTTGTGGTTGTGGTTGTCGCCTGCGACGCTGTCTCGAAAGCGTCTATGGACGCCACCTCGGCGTCTTCGCGTAGATAGTCGTCGTCGATATAGTCCTCCACAATGCTCGTCTCTGGTGTGTCGCTGAGGAACCCCCACAACGACTGGCCCCGGCGCTTGACCTTGATGAAATCAGGGTGCCGCCTGGGGTGCCGGTAAACGTACCCGGGAATCATAATGCCAAACAAGGCAAACAACAACGGGTAGACCAACACCAAGTGGGGCCACATGCATGCTGCCGTATACAATACCAACACCGAAAGCGTCTTTGTAGGCTGTTTCCAGGTGATAACGTGCACAGCCCCGTACTGGATCGCAAAGAACGCCGTCATCTTTGACGCCAACCTCCTCACGTTGGACGCCAACACCGTGAGCGACAACCCCGGTCTCTTGTTTCTTTCTGGATCGTGAAGTCTCCGCTCGAAAATCTCTCGTTCAGGAATGTCCTGGGGTAAAGTGCTCTTGAGCAACTTTTCAATCATCCGGTCGGCGAAATGGGTGGTGGCCGACTTGGGCTTGGCCCCGCCGTCTCCATCTTCAGCCGAGCTCGCCATGGATTCAATGTGGGCAATCTGCTCATCCGTCAAGTCTACCGACCCCGTGCGTCGGCTGGTGTACCTGTCCCATCCCATTTCGAGCAAATTTGAAGCGGTGTTGGCTGCAATTGATCGTGTGCTGGTGTTTCCCTCGGTTATGCCCTTTTCGATAGCTTGTGTCAAGGCGCCAACTGCTTTGTCTCTGTATGAGGATGACGACGACGATGTCGATAAAAATGACAGCTGTGGTGGTGGCTGTGGCTGTGACTGTGGCTGCTGAGGTGACGGTTGCAGTGGTGATGCTTGTGGTGATGCTTGTGGTTGCGGGTCAGGTGATTCTGATTCTGATTCTGATTCTGGTTCTGATTCTGGTGCCGGTTCTGGTACTTGCGATTGCGGCTCTGATTCTGGTCTTGGTGGTAGCTCTGGTCGTGGTGGTGGTTGCGATGGTTGGGACTGAGGATGTGGTGGTTGCCTTGGTGGTAAGGGTGGTGGCTGGAGAGGGTTCATTTTGGAATGGAATTCGACACTGCTTATATTATGCCAATTCTATGTGGGGAAAGGCAAAAAGACGTGGACAGAAAAACTGCACATGAAAAGGAGACAAATAAAAAGAGGAGCCAACCAAACTACACGAACCAACCAAACCACACGACTACACGAACCAACCAAACTACGGAGGAGTCCAAGGAAGAAAGTAATCTTGCATTGTTTTACTGCCAATACTAAAACAGAATATAACAAATAGCTATAGATGTATGGGGAGTATATGGCCAGATTCATTGGACAGTTGACGTCTTATAAAGATGGAAAGTGCTTTTCGTCAAAGGCAGCAGTGGAAGCAGCAGCAGCAGCAGCGGCTGGCTTGGCACCACCTCTTGAAGCACCGCCTCTTGGGGCACCGCCTCTGGAAGCACCACCTCTGGAAGCGCCTCTGGAAGCACCGCCTCTGGAAGAGCCACCTCTGGAAGAGCCACCTCTGGAAGCACCGCCTCTACCTCTAGAGTTGCTGTCTCTGTTGAAAGCGGGCTTTTCGTCCGAGAACGAAGCCTCAATGTCCAAAAACTGCTTCTCCTTGTGTTGCTTGGCCTTGGTCTTCTTGACGTGGGTTGGAGCAAAGAAGGACTCTTCCTGCTTCTCAATCTTTTCCTCGCCAGACCACTTTTCTTCGGCACCTTCGTTGGCTTGTCTCAACTTCTTGGCACCGTCCAATTCTTGTTGCTTGAGGGCAAGTTCGGCCAAGTGTTCCTGCAAGGACTTTTTGGGAACCTCAACCTCAGCCACTTCTTCGGCAGCGTCTTGTTGCAATTCGGCTTCGGCGTCTTGGGCGCCTTCAACCTCGCCTTCCAACTCTCTCTTGTCGCTCTCGCCCCAACCTTGGCTCAACTTCTTCTTGGAGTCGGTCTTGCCGGTTCTGGAGTGACGGTCAAATGGCTTCTTGGCGTGCTTGGTGGCGGTGGAAGCGGGGGCGTCGACATCCTTGTTGATGTTCTTGTTCTTCAACGCACCTTCGTTGCCGGTTGGCAAGACCTTCTTCTTGGCCTTGGCAGGGTCGGCAGAAGCGGGTGCTTCATCCTTCTTCTTGGTGGTCTGCACCTTCTTGACAACCTCCTTGACTGGCTTTTGGACAGCGGCGACGTCTTCCTCGACATCGTTGCCTAGCAAGTCGTACAAGTTCTGGGGGCAAGTTAGTATACATTGTGAGTGTAGTGTTGTGGGTTCATGGATGCATGGGGTAGTGTGGGGCGTGGCAATTGTGTGTCAATTGTGTGGCATTGGCGCTCACACGATTCTTCGTTGTTGATGACCCACAACGGAAAAGAAGGGGGGGGCTCTCCATCATAGAGCACGCTGGTTCCAATTGCCCATGGGGTATAGTCCACACTCTTGTTAGAGTTCAAACAACTGGACAAGGGGTCCACTCCCCCTCCCCTCCCCTCCACAGTTTCAACCTCAGCGAAATGAATTGCGGAGAATTTGAGGCCAAACCTCTCCGCACATCGCATCTCCCTACAATCCCAACCCAATTGGAGTGTCGCCCCGCCCGCACTGTGCCTCAGCAGCGGCATCAACCTCTATGATACACACATACTTTGTTTTGGAATGACATGATTTCCCTATTGTATATCCTTCCAACTGTTCTGGTTCTGAGGGGGGAGAGCAATAAGAAAAATTTTCGTTGAAAAATTTTCCTGCTGGCGTGAAACTGAGAGAGAGAGAGACAAAGAGAGAGAGCGAGAGAAGAGAGACGCTGAGTGACTGACTGAGTGACTGGCAGTTTTGTTTTGTTTGTTGTGCTGCTGTGTAACTAGAAAAAAAGTGTGTGTGCATTATATACAGTAGGGGCAGTCTACTCCACGCTACTCCTGCTCTACTGGTGTGGCGCTGGCGGGCGAGACAAACTCGTCGCCCACCCGGCTCAAGAATGTGCGCACCGCCTGGCGCAACTCGGACGTCATGCTCTTGGAAAACAACCGCAACGTCAACTTGTACAAGTCCGGGGCAAACCTCGTGAAATCCTCATCGTCCAACTCAACGTACCCCTCGTAAATCTCGACAATCACCGGCTTCCAAGTCGAAATGTTTCGTTGCTGGTTGGTCTCGTCAAGGTCGGCGTACCTCCCAATGATGGTGCTGCAGAGAGGGATGACGTACCCGATAATCTCACGCTTGTTGGCCGCAGGCTCCTTGTCGTCGTCGCAGTACATCCGAAACATAATGTTGATAAACACCGCCGACGACGACAGCTCCTGCTTGAGCAAGTTGGGAAGACGCTCAATCACCCCGGCGTTCCAAAGACGCACGCGCAAGTCATAGTCGTCGTTAAACTTTTTGGCAAAAGTGTAGCTGCCGTGCAACAACAACGACATCTTGATGAGGTACTCGTTGGGGATCCTCTCGTAAAAGTCGTCGTTTTCAAACACTTCCGACAATGTTTGGATAAGCAACAACTGCAACACGCTCTTGACCACAATCGACGACTTGTCCTTGGACTTTTTCAACCGGTCATTGAGTATGGAGTCGCTCTCCCCATCGGCACCACCTTCAGCCTCGTTGTCGTTGTTTCTGCTCCTCAACGGATCAGACGTAAACAACTCAGTCGCCGTTGTCAACTCAAACAAACTGGCAAATGCCCTTGTCACCTCGCGCCAATGCTCGTTGCTAAACTGGTGAGCATTGTCAATCATCAACGTGGTCAACGACTCGCGGCCAATTCTGGCTATGGTGTCATTCTCCTGGCAAATACACGATATCACCAACTCCAAGTATTCGCCGAGCAAGTGGTTCAACGCCCCAAAGTGGCGCGTAAACAACGTAATCATGCTCTTTAGCGCCTGAATAAGCGTGGTCGAGAGCCACACCGACAACTTGTCGTTGGTCTCCTCAAGCGTGATTTCCCAATGGTTGCTCAACACGCCAAAGATGGGGAACAACAACTTGTGGCAAATACTGTCCCAGAAATCCCCTTCAAAATGCTCGCCATACTCCATCAACACGTTGAACAACCCGGACAACGCCCGCGACCTCACCTCCAACTCCTCGCCCGTCATGATTATGTCGTGGAACCCAAAAAGGACGGGGAACCAGTACTTGTCCAATTGCTCATTCTTTTCGAGAAAACTGTACTGCGAAATCTCCTGAATCAACCGCAAGAGCACGTCGAGCGACAACAAACTAACCCTTTGGAACCTCTCGTTCTTGGCCAACGCCGTGAAGCAAACAACCAAGTCGGAAAACGACTCCTGTCTCCTCACCTCCTCAATGTACTCCTTGTTGATCCAGTTGGCCATCTTGTACGCCTTGGTCACCAACGACTCCTTATTCTCCCTCGCCGCCGCCGTGCACACGCCAAAAATGGTCTTCCAGCCCGACTTGATGTCGCTGGCCCGCGCCAACACCATGTTGTTGATGCACTCCAACACCATATCCTTGACTTCGAGCGAGTCATTGTGCAAAATGACATACTCAAACGGCTTTAAAAACTCCTTTTGAAACTTGAAATGCGAGAGCTCCTCAATCTCCAAAAACCGCATCGACAACTGCCGCAACGAGTCCAACGCGAAAAACAGAATCGCTGGGTTGGTGTGGCACCCGACAACATTGAAAAACTCATTCATCGTGGCCCAGATTTGCGACCACTCCAACCGGATACGGTCCATATTGTAGTAACACACATCCACCACCTTTTGCAACGAGTACGTTCTTGGGTTCGTGCTCTGGCCCGACAGGTCAATCTCTTCCTTGGCCACCTCCGACAATGCCTTGACAAACGCCACGATGCTTTCGCCCGACAAGTTGGCACTGTTTGTAAAAACCCGGTCAATCGCCACTTCCAACTCGGTCTTGGTCAACAACTGGGCAACTTCGGGCGCCAAGTGCTGGTTGTAAAACTTGCTTGCCGCCGTCTGCGACGGCGTGGGTGCCGACGCAAACAGAAAGAAACTGGTGCTGGTTCGGTGCGACGACTCCAACGAGTTGCGGTTGACGAGCTTGGCGATGGAAACGTCCGGGATGGAGTCCTGGTCGACCCCCTGGGCTATAAGCTGCAACCTCTCCAATTGCGAGATCGACAACAAAATCTGGATCCACGACTGGCCCAAATGGCTCCCCTCCGACACCGCAAGGTCCAACATAATGTCAATGGCATCGACATTCTTTTGCTTCATTTCTTCATAGTTGTTGAGGTTCTGGAACTGAACCAATGCCCCGATAAACGAGGTTCGGGCATAGTCCAAGTCAAACATGCACGAGATGCGGATGGCCAACTTGATACCCTCTAGGCACAACCGCGGCACCTCGGCTTCGTCATACTCCTTGAATGGAGGAGTGAGGGCCGCCAATATCGACATCCACAATGTATCAAAGATGGACTTGACGTGCAACACGCTGGACGCGGCATAAAATACGCCATCCAGAGAGTCGCCGCTTCTCAACTTTTTCCCAAGATTCCTCACCAATTTCTCGGTCTTGGTGGACATTTCCTTGGAGGCGTGGATATACGCTTCGCGGTTAAGGTCGCGTCCGCCGAAAAAGCCCACCGATGGGGTGGCAGGAAGGGCAATGTCCCCCGCCAACAACGCCGCGTGCTGTTCAGAGTGCAACTTGATTTCGTTGCTCTGGATTTCGTCGTAAATGCCCCTTAAAAGCTCGCGAGGAAGGTCTTTCCCATCGTCGATCCCCGAGTTGTTGGCGACAAAGCTGTCAAACGTCATTCTGCTCTTGATCTGGGGCGAATGCAAGTCGGTGTTTAGCAAAATCACCGAGTACGCCAAAACGTACGCCGCATCGGCGTTGGAAAACACCCCGGGATTGCCGAGCATATACCTCTCGGCAAACTTCAACATAAACCGGTCAATCTTTTGGGCCTCTCCGGGAAGTCTAAACGACTGCAAAAAGAGTCTCATGGCGTCAACAAAGTCGGTGCTTTGAAAGTGCATCTCGTCGACAAACGCATGCATAATGGCAATGTTTCTCTCGTCCCCATCGCCAAGGTACTCGCCAATCACTGCCTTGTCGAGCCCATCGGTTTGCAAGAGGAAACGAGCAATATCCTGTGGCAGGTCCGAAGGAATAAACCGGTTCTCGATGAAATAAGCAATGCCGCGCTTGGCCTTTTGGTTAAACAGCTTCACCCCTTCCAAAAACGCCTTTTTCCTTTGTTTCTGGTTCTCAAACTGGCCCGGGTCATCGGAATTGACAAAGGCACCAGCGCCAGCACCTGCACCTGCACCTGCACCTGCACCTGCACCTATACCATCGCCATTGACAAAGGAGGTGTTTCTGGAATTGCTAATAGACGTTGAATTGGAGTCGGACCGGTATCTCCCAAGCGATAGGAAAGATCCGTTGGTGTTGTTTGTGGTGGCGGTGGCAACGCCTTGCTGCTTGGCCGGGGTGGTGGTCAACCCCTTTTGCGCCCACGAAAACAACGAGCGCAAAAACGCAACCGAGCACCTGATCGATGTCATCTTCATGGCATAGTCCAAGGGGAACTGGCTGTAAATCTCTGGCTCGGGCGGCTTCGATTTCATGGTGCTGCTGGTCAAATTGGCAATCTTGTTGATGTCGTAAACCGAGATGCCGTTCCTCCTGTTTTCCCGGAACGCATAAGCCTGTTGTGGAGTCACGTCAATACGCACCAACGAGAGCTTGGTCAAGTAGTCAATGGTCTTTTCGCAAATGTTGGGCATGTTGCTATCGCAATCGTAGTTCAAGTAAAACTCAATGATGCACCTCGAGTCGTTGCACAACCTCTCAATGATTGACAACAAGTACCGCTTCTGGTGCGGGCTCGACGTCTTCATTTCGGCCACCGGGAAATAGATCTCGTCCCAAAACACCGGGATCTCGCGCTTAAACTCGGACCGCAAGTTGGAGATGATGAGCCAGAAAATCTCCAACGACAACTCAAACACCGGGGCCAATGCCGAGGCGGCATTCTTGGAAAGCGCCAAGTTGATGTACTGTCTAACCGCATTGATCAACCTCACTTGCTCGTTCAAGTTGGCCGACAATATGACGACATTAGGGTTCAAAAAGATGTCAATGTGCTCCTTCAAGATGGTGTGGATAATGTGCAACGACAACAACTTTGACCTCACAGAGTGCGACTTCATGTCGATGGTGGTGGAGTCCAACGACTTGATTGAGAGCTTGCACATGGCGCGGAAAACCAAAAACGCATCCTTGACGGCCAAATCCTCTTCGGTGTCATTGGCAGCGTTTGTCTCGTTGATGCGGTGGTTGTTGTAGTCATTATCGGTGATCTTTTCCAAGGTGAGCTTTTCCACCGACTGGTCAACCGAGTGGTCAACCGATTGGTCAATCGACTGGTCACCCGAGTCCAAGTCTTCCACCGATTTTGCCGACAATCTGGTCTTGCTGCCCTTGTTCTTCATTGCTTCCGAATCTTCCACTCTCTGGAAAATGGCGCCAATCACTTGCGTCAAGATCCCCTGGGCAATTGCCTGGTTCCGCCCCGTCAATGAGAAAATAAACACATTGTAAATCTGTCTCACTGCTTGCAACAACGAGGCGCCGTGGCAGGGCATGACAAGAATGCTGTGCATCAATGCTCTCACAACCTGCAACTCCAACTCCGGGTCGGTGCCCTCGCCTTCAAAGCACGCGGCAATGACATTCACCGCGTCGTTGGTGAGCTTGATCTTTTCGGCATGGCCATCAAACTGCACGTATTCAAACAATTTGGCAAACAAGTCAACTGCTTTGGCCCGCAAATCGGCGCTCAAAGTTTCACAGCACGCCTTTAACGCAGCAAAGATCACATCGGCGTCTCTCGATTCCACATTGTTTAGAGAGTCCAATGCATGCTGGATGGTGCTCTTGAATTCTTCATTCTTTTTGGCTTCCTTCGATTCCAAAATGGTTTCAAATGTTTTTTTAAAGATGCGGGTGTTGTCAACGGTGGTTGACGTAACCGATAGGGTTGAGTATTGGCGTGTGTGTGGAGTAGCCTGGGTTGTTGCTGAAGAACTGTCGAAAACTGGCGGCGTGACCGTGGTGGTGGGGACGTGCTGATCACCTGACTCGGTCTCTTCTTTAGGCTCCTCTTCTTTAGGCTCCTTTTCTTTAGGCTCCTCTTCTTTAGGCTCCTCTTCTTTAGCTTCATTTCCTTCGTCCTCCTTCCCCTCTTCATTCTTCGCCACCTCCTTCTCGGATCCAACATCACCATTGGTTGCATGTTCTTCTATCACCACCTCGGAGACTCCTTCGTCTGTTGGGGCCGCAGTGGCTGTCTCTTGCTCCCCTTCTAGTTTTTCATTGTGGTGACCATTCTGCTCTGGTTGTAGTTCGGTGGCAGTCTCACTGGTGTCATTTCCATTGCTTGGCACGTCTTGAGTTGTCTCAATCTGACTTGAAACTTCTTCTTCCTCTGACATTGGCAATTGTTAGATACGGTGATCAGAATAGTGAAATCAATTGAGGTGGTCCTTTTTTTTTGTTGTTGATCTTTGTTTAGGTTGTTCGTTTTTTCGCTTGTCCTTTTTCCGCACTTGCCCCCTTTCCGCGCCCCCAACAAATAAATACACAGACAGAGACAAGCTTTATTAAACTTATATATACTTAAAATTCACTCAAGGCAACAGCAGTGGCTTGGAAGTCGTCGTGTGAAATCGACACACTCACGTTCTTGACCCCGGCCTTTGAAGCTGCCGTCTTGGCGGCCCCGTTCAAAGCCACCTTGGGTGCACCATTGGCGCCACGGACAATCTCAATGTCAATCAAGCTGGCGCCAGCACCCTGGGACTCAACCCCCAACGCCTTAAACACCGCCTCCTTGGCGGACCATGTGCCAGTGAACGACGCCTGTGGGTTGGACGACTTGGCGCAGTAAGCGCGCTCGGCAGCGGTAAAGTTTCTCTCAACAAACGTCTCATTCTCCAAGTTGATGGCCGAGAGCAACTCCACATCCACACCAACGCCCTTGGACGACTTGTTCAACGAGGCCAACGCCTTGGCGGTCTTGTCGGCAGCATCGCCCACGTACGACTTGGTGGACTGGATACCCTTTGCCGAAAACACCAACTTGTCCTCAACCCGGGCCAAGGGGTCCAAGTAGACTGGCTGCTCCAACTCGTCGCCGTATGGCGCCTTGTCCTTGGCAACAAACATGGTGTTTCTGGTGATGGCATTGTGCATGTACCTATAAGTCCGCTTGTTTCTGGCCGTGACCTTGGCGGCGTACTCTTCATAAGTGGACTGGTCCAACACAGCATACAAGTAGTCTGGGTGGACAACCACCGCTTGCGCGCCCTTTTGGCCGAAACCAAACGACGTGACAGACACGGCCTTGATACCGTCAGTCTTGATGGACCTCGATGGGTACAAGACGTACTCGTACTGCTCCAAGAGCTTGTCGACATTGTCGGCGTTTCTGTTGCCAGGAACAATACCAGTCTCCAAGATCTGGATGGCGCCGTTCAACATCCATGCACCGGCAGCACCCTTGGGGTGACCCGTCAAGTACTTTTGGAACACGCCAAACACGGGGTTGCCCTCAGACCGGCCCAAGTGCTTCATCATGCTGTTGATGGTGGCGGACTCGTTCTTGTCGTTGGCCACGGTGGAAGTACCGTGGAACGAAGCCACGCCGATATCGTCAACGGTCAAGTTGAACGTGGCCAAGGCACCTCTCAAGGGGGCGACTCTGGGGTCGGCCTTGTAGAATGAGTTGCCCCATTGCTTCTTGGCGTCAGCCACTTGTCTCTTGGACTCGCGGTGGATCTCCTCGGTTCTTTCTCTCAAGAAATCGGCCTGGGAAAACTCGCCGCCAAACTCCTCCTCGGCCAACTCGGCCTCATCCTGGAGGTAGCCCAATTCGGATTCGCCCCAGGCTTTGATCTGGGCCAATCTCTTGGTCAACTGTCTCTTTCTGTACTTGATGTTCAACAATGGCGATGGGTACTTCAAGTCCCCATGGTGTTCTCTGGCCGTGGTCAAGATACCCTTGCCTGGAGCTGGCACCGATCTGCCAATCTTGTCGGTGGCAGTGGCGGTCATGGCCAACACGGCGTGGATAGGCACGCCCATCTTGATCGCCAAGTCGGCAGTCATAATGACCTGAATACCGGACCCTTGCGCCTCCATAAACCCGTTTCTGGTGGTGGTGGTTGGTCTCGACATTTCTCTAGCAGTTCTTCCGTGCTTAAACTCTTCAATGGCGTTGGAGGTGGCGTTCATGTTGGCAAACTCATAAGACCCTTCTTCTTGGAAGTCGTCGTAGCCACCAACAATGACAATCTTGGCCTTCCCGGACATGATGGTTTCGATACCAATGTCAACCGACTCAACCGCAGTGGCACAAGCACCGACGGGGGTCTTGATAGGGCCCGACGACGACAACAACAACATGTTGACCCAGGCGGCCATGGTGTTGATAAACGACTCCTGCAAAATGTCGTTTTGCACGGGCCGGTCGGCGTACCGGTCCTTGAACATTCCCCTCAATGCCGAAACACCGCCCATACCGGAACCAGAACAGTTGCCCACCTCGGAAACGTGCACATACTTGTAAAACTCGTATGGGTCAGTGACACCAGCAGACAACAAGGCCTCGACGGTGGCCACCAACACGTACAAAGTGATGGGGTCCACTTGGTTGATGGTGTCCTCAGAGATACCATACGTTCTGGCGTTCCAACCAGTGGGGATTTGCCCGGCAACCAACCGGTCAAACTTCAACGCCTTTGGAATGAACAAGGTGGCGCCCTTCAAGATCCGCACCGTGTACTCGCCGCTCTCCTCGATTTCAAAGATTTCACACTTGTCGCCGTGCTCGTGCTTGTACTGCTCGGCGGTTTCCTTTGAAGCTTCAAATGGCTCCAAGTCGTGTTGGATAACAACCTCCTGGATCATCTGCTTCTTCTTGGGGTCGTAGCCGTGGAACAATTCGGGCTCAATCAATCTAATACCAGAGTGGTCCAAAATCTCTTCTTCGTACTTGCGCTTAATGTCCTTGTCGTCAACGGGGGTCTGCGTCTTGGCGTCGATCCAGCCGGTGTATGGCTTACCCTTCAAGTTACCGTTGTGGTACTTGATCAAGCCCATAATCCAGGCCATCTCAATGGCACCCTCCAACGAGAACTCGCCGTAGGCTTCCATCTCCCATCTGGTTCTGGCGTTACCCCAGGGCCCCACCTCGGCAAACCCAGTAACAACAATCACGCTTTCCAAGTCCAACATCCCCTCCAACTCGGGGGCAATGGCCTTGATTTGGTCGTATGTCTTCAACGTGGGGAAGTCAAACTTCATGTTGGCTCTTGGCTGGACCGTAACCTTGGTGTAGTTGGCGTCGACATTGTCGCCATTCACCACCTTCTGCTCAATGGCAGACTCAATAGAAACGGCTCTTCTAATGTCAGCAGTCTCCGTCAAGTCGGTTCTCAACTGCGACGTAAACTCCTTCAAGTTGTCAATGGTTTGCAAGCCACCGTTCAAGTCAGCCATAACTGGCTCCTCCTGGCACAACTGGACAATTTCCGGGGTCAACAACCCCAAAATGTTGAACGCCATCTCCTTTTGCGAAAACGTTCTCACACCCAACTTTTCAATACCAGCGGCAATAATGTTGTTGGCGCTCATCAACCCAGTACCTCTGGTCCATCCAATAATGGCACCACACACGGTCAACTTGGTGCCCCAGTCCTCAGAGTACCATCTGTTGAACAAGGTTTCCAACGAGATCTTGGACTCGGAGTACAACCCGTCAAAGCCAAACGTGCCGTGGTTGGGCGACAAGGGCAAGATACACTGCGCCGGTCTGGTGTCGGTGGTCTTTCTCGACTTGACGGCGCCCAACAACCGCAACAAGTTGGTCAACATGATTCTGTGGGCAAACTCGGACTTGGAGTCGATGTTGTCGATACCGTTGCCGTTCTCGGGGATGGCGGCAAATGGAATGATGACATCCAAGTCCCAGCCCAAACCGCCCTTTTTGGGTTCGTCGTAAATGTACTGCACCAAGGCGTCGACATCCTGCTTGGAGCCCTGGTTGAAGGGAACCACCACCAAAGTAGAGCCAGCGGCACCGTACCTGGCATACATGTTTTGGTAGTACTCGGTAACCTTTTTGGAGAATCTCGAGGTGGTGACAATAACCTTGGCACCGCCGCTGATCAACCCCTGCAAGATCTCGGCCCCAATGGACCCGGCACCAGCGCCGGTGACCAAGACATACTTGCCCTTAAAAGTCAAACCATTGATGGCGGCCGATTCCAACCCGTCGAGGTACAAGGCCGACAGCTTGCGGTCGTACTCCCACCCGGTCTTGGTCTTCTTTTGCAAGTGCAAGAACGGAATGGTTTGGGCCGGAACAGTTGACGAGACTGGCTGCAAGATGGAAGTCTTGTCGGGCAAGGACGCAATCTCGTCGTCGTCAGAGGCAGTGGACAATTCGTCTTCTGGGGTAGCGTCGCCCGGGGTGGCAGCAGCGCCCTTGGTAATGTCAACCGAGTTGGCCACGACGCTCAACAATTGCTCGTAAACCTCTTGCAACTGCAACTTGTCGTCCCTAGTGGCCTGCTTGGAAATGGCCTTGTACACTCTGGCCAAGTCTTCTTGGATCGATGGCACCGAGACCTTGGTCTTTTCCGAGCCGTTGGCCATTTCGTAAACGTACTGCTCAAACTTTCTGACCGATTCCTTGTTGGCTTCTTCGTACACAATGTTGCCCTTGGAACAGACGGTGGTTTTTGGTCCCGTAATTCTTGACACGTCCTTGTACACGGGGCTTTCGTTCATGACTTGCTTACAGTTGTCAATCAAGTGCTGGCCCAACTTCTTGGCCAACTTGTATGTCTCGCCCTTGTACTCGGGGCAGAGGTCAATGTGGTACTGCATAAACTTGACCAACGTGGGGTTGGCTCTGTTCATGATTTGGATACACTGCGAAATGGTTTCTCTGTCCACCGAGGTGAGCTTGCCAAAGATGATGTCAAAATACATCGAAATGGCATCCTGTCTGGCCCAGTTCCAGTACGAGTCGTATGTTCTTGATTTCAATGGCGAGAACGTGGGTTTGATACCCTTGGCGTAGAATTCGCCGTGCTCAGCCTCCCACAAGTCGAGTTCCTGCTGCAAAACAGCCGAAGCCTCCTTCTCCTTGATAAACGACTTGGCGCCGTTGTTCAAGTCGACTTGCAAGTACCGGGCCAAGACTTCCAATTGCTGGCGCGCCAACTTTTTGTTCTCAGCCGTCAAGGCGTCCAAGGCAGCGCTGTCCACAACGGCGCCACCGGCACCAGATCCGCCCGCAGAAGCAGAAGCAGAAGTCAACGAAATTCCCGCGGCAGAGGCGTACTTGTTGGCAACGGTGTCCAAAAACGCCTTGGCGTCACCTTCGGTGCCCAATCTGGCGGCAGGCTCGTTGGTCAATGCGGTTAACAAGACAGCATCCTGTCTACCGGCGCCCAACCCGTACCGGGATTCCAAGTACTTTCTAGCAACGGTGATGGAGAACCCACCGGGCATTTTGGACGACATCAACCTGCCAATCAACGAGGTGGAGGTCTTGCCCAACTGGCCATTGAATGTGTCCTGGAACTGTTCGGCCAATTCTTCCAAGGGGGTGTCCTCGGGTTTTTCTGGCGTCGAGCCAAACTCCTTGCCCAAATCACCAAGGATTTCGTTTTGAACGGTGGACTTGCCGTTGACCAAGTCTTTGATGGCCTTGGTCATTGGGACGGCGTCCAACGGCTTCTTTAACTTTTGAGCCACAAGGACGTGCAACAAGAGGGATGCCTTGACTGGTTCATCGGGGATGGATTCCACGGGGCCGGAGGGGGCGGCGGCGGGGGCAACAGGGGCAGATGCGACTGGAGCTGCAGAAGCAGCTGGTGTGGCAGATGCTGCTGCTGCTGCTGCTGCTGCTGCTGCTGCTGCTTCCACCTTGGGTTGTTCCTTGACGAGGTCGGCTGGGTCAGGGGTGTAGTAAATCTCCTTGCCGTCCTTGGAGTAGCACAAGACTTGACGTTGCAAGGACAAGGCGGCGTCATAAGATTCGTACTTGGCTTTGATGGTTCTGGAAGCCATGCCGGCCAAGGTTGGCGATGGTCCGATTTCAATGACTCTTTCGGTGTTGTGCTGCTTCAAAAACACATCCTGGGTCTCGATCCATCTCACCGGAGAGGCAAACTGGTAGGCTAACAATTCAGTTAACAAAGTATGGGATAATTCCTGTTCAACTTCTGGGGTCATGGCGGGTTGGTGGTGGTAGGGGGATGTGGATGGTAGAGGAACAGAAAGTAAGAAAATTAGGGGCGTTTATGTATTTTGCCCAAACGGTGTACAGGTTTATCAGTTTACCCAAAACTTTTTTTTTTTTTTATGGGAAAATACGCGCAGGGGGAAGATTTACACACAATAGTCGGTTGCAACTCCGAGGGGTGAGCGAGGGAGAGGTGGACAACACAATCAGTGTGTGGTGTCTCTATCCTACCCCTGTTGATGAGTGTAGAGAGATTGAGAGAGACACTGTAGCATCTCTGGTGTCCACCAGCCAAGCCCTTCCATCATATCTATTCTGTGTGTGTTGTCCATCTTGGCCAACAGCCAACAAAATTTATTTGTTGAGTGTTGAGAGTGTCGCAACGGTTGTGCGACATTTTGCTTTTTTTCCTTTTTCTCTCGCGACATTTGAGCCCTCCCGCACGACTTGCCCTTTCCCCCTTTAAACGAAACAAAGAAAAATTTTCCACTTCTTCTTCTTCTTCTCTTTATCAAACTGTACGTAGCTCATCAATATACGTCAGACATTGCAAACAATTCTGTAGACCGCACCAAAGCTTAATGCCTTCTCATTTGCCCTGATTATATTCGTTTATTTTCAGTCTAAACTGGTTTACGAGAACACTTTTGCATATTGGAAGAACAAACCCTAGATCATCTCCACCCTGGTGCTATCCCATCTTCCCCAACCTTTGGGGGGGATTTGGGGACTCTCGTATGGCTTCAGGACTATTTTAAATGATCTATATTAACGTATCCACTATATCGTCAAAGTAGATGTGGTACCCGTCTCTATACACAATGGGCTCTCTCTTGTCGCACTCGAAAGCAAAACTCTTGTCGCTCTCAAACACGATCCAGTTCAAGTTGGGTAGTTTGCGCTGGTACTCCAACACGTGGTCGGTGAACTTGGCGAGCGCGCCGCGGTCGTGGAACGAGGGCCAGTACTCGTGAGCAATGAGCGAGTTGCTGGTCTCGGGCTCGGGCACTCGCAACGCGATAAAGCGCAAAGTTGGCGTGAGAAACTGGAGAATCTCGACAATATCCTTTTCGAGAAGCGATAGCTTGAGGAGTTGCAAATGGGGGAACTTTTGGAGCGATTTGAGCGACGCAATGTCGAGGTCCAAGTCTAGGTCAAGGCTCTGGATGCTGCTGGGGTTCAAGTTGAGCGGGAACTTGTCGTTGTTGTGGCACTGATTTGTCACCGTAGCCCTAAAATGCTTCAAGTTTGGGGGTAGCTCCTGGGGGATCTTGTCGTCCACCGCCAAACACAACCGGTTAACGTTGGTCAAGTGCGGGAGAAACTCGTTGAGGAAATCGGGCGGGCACTGGCAATTGTCCAAGGTCAAGCTCACCAATTTCTCAAAGTCAAAGCAGGTTGCCAACTTGAGCAAGTCGTCGTCGTGAAACTTGATCCCCGTTAGTGCCAATTTGGAAAGGGGTACAAAAAACTCGGTGGGAACCACATTGGTGGCCATTTCCTTCAACAGCAAATGGTGGTGCATCACTCCCGAGACGTTGCCGCCCACCGTCACCAACTCGGCGTTGTGCCGCAACAAGTCGGTGGAGATGGTGCACGACGCGTGGTTCCATTCAAACACCTGCAACTGCTTCATCTGGGGCAACGCCTCGCGCAACAACCCCACCACCACCACGTCAGGCACATCGGGGAGGGCTTTCACCACCAAAACCTTGACGTGCCGCACGTTGCTCTTGAAAAACTGCTTCAACGCGTACAAGGTCGACACCCGCACGCCCCGGACACACCTGCCGTCGACATTGTACAAGCCCAGAAGATGGTGGTACCGGCGCAACGACTTGGTGTCGCGGTGAAACATCCGGGGCCGCGCGTCAACGACAACGGCGCGGTGCAACCGGGTGGCCAACAAGTGGTGCATGTGCCAACACGTGAGTGACAAGCTAAGCACCTCGTTCTGGGGCAACTGGGCCGCTATGGCCTCCACTAGTTCCAGGGGTAGGTTCTGCAACATCTGTGGGTGGAGGTGAAAATGGGAGGCAGAAGTGTGAAAATGGGAGGTGGTGTGTAAAGATGGTTTAATGGAGGTGAAACTTCAGACATTGTGGGTGAAACTTCACTGGGTGCTATTGTAAAATGCCGTGAATCGGCGTGAATCCCGTCTCGGAAATGACTCCTCGGTCCCTGTGGCTGGGTGAAAAAGAAACAAAAAAATTATCTGATCGGATCAGCTGCGGGCTAGCCGCCAATGGATAAGGGACTACAAAGCTGCATATGCAGTGGGAGAAAGCCTTATATTGTGGCAACGATGGCGCCACGCAAAGCATGGTGGGGCTGTGGGGCTGTGCTAGTGGTCTTTAAGTGGTGCTGTTGTAAAAATAGGGCAGAAAAAAAGAAAGCTCGACGGGGGGCTCGAACCCCCAACCTTTTGATATCTTTGTAATAAGAGTCAAATGCTCTACCGATTGAGCTAGCCAAGCCGATATCTGTTTCCCTAAATCTGGCAGGTACGTTATAGCATGACCCACCCAAGCTACTTTTTCCAAGAATAATATGGCACAGGGCAACATCATCAAGCGTATAGAGCCCCTAACCACTGCTTCTTACTTTCCATTCGTTGAGATCAACTACAGTCACCATCAGAGAACTGCCATGATAATAAACATTTTGGTTAAATTTGTCCCGAAAATGAGCCAAATTATTTTTGTGGGTCGTTTCCTAGAAGAGAAATGTATGAAACGTCATTGGAATGCATCGACAATCACACGTTGGCTTGCATAATTCCCCTTGCGCACACCCCATTGGCTTGGAGACCGTTGCGCCAGCCAGCTTTTGGTGGAGGGGGAGGAGGAGGGGGAGGAGGGCGAGCAAGACCACAAAAGCGATGGCCATCTCCCACGGATACAAAAGCCTATTTCAACCGACATCACTGCACAGCATAATGTGAGAGAGACTCAGATTCTATTGTTATTATTTTCTCTCCTCTTTGTTGTTTGTTCCCCAAAGAGGATTGGGTGTTGGTGCTGGGACAACTTTTGTGGTACTTTAGTGTGCCTCAAACGGTTGACCAAATTTGGGGTTTCCGCCCCTATTTTTTTTTGAACAAACAAAAGAGGACAGAGGAGCAAGGGGGGAGAAGTAGATGAATCAAGTGAACCTGGAGAAGGGTGACAGAGTACGTAACCAGAGGTGGGGTGTGAGAGCTTGGTTTGTGGAGTGTTTGAAGACTAGTACGAGTGAAAGAAGAAAAAAAAAATGTAATTGTGGGCCAATAGAAAGAGACAAGCAAAAATGTAAAAAGCCAAGCAACAAAACACTTTACTTCTGCACCACACCCTTTGATCCTTTTACTGCGAAAAGGGTCACTGGAGTTGAAAAGTGGGCGTAGAAAAGCCAAGTTACCTCGGCATCGTACGCATCAAAGCCCGCCTCAGTCAAGGCGGGATCACCTCACAAACATATAGGACTAGGCACATCGAGCAGTAAAGTAGTTGCCCGTTGTCTAAAGCCAAGGAGAGCACAAAACCAAGGGGGCATTCGGCTAGATCTTGTCCATCCCCCGCTCGCCTCTCTCTTTTTCTTTCCCCGACCGTTACCAGGAGCCCAGAACGGGGCCCGCTACCCGGGGGTGACATACACCGGAGAGAGACGGTAGCGGCACGGCAGTCCCCGGACACATTGCCGTATGAGCACTGTCAAGCACCAGGATGCCAGGAGGCCCCCAAACACAAACCTGTTGTCTCTCTCTCTCTCTGTTTGTGTCTCTCTCTCTGTGTCTCTCTGCTAAATTCTGATTACCTAAGCAAATTGAAGCAGCATGTAGTATCCTGCATATAGTAAACCAGAGGTCAAGAACAATAGGGCCAAAATTAAGAAAAAAAAAAGAAATTTATTGGTGCGGTAGTTTTATTACTGAACAAGGTCGTGCACCGTGGCTTTGTGACTCTTGTATAAGCGGTGCTTTTCTCCCAACTGTCTCTCTCCTCTACCTTCCCGCCAATTGGCTAGTCTTGTGTTTCACCTGGTCGCTTACATACATAATCCCCCACTGGATTTCTCTAAGCCGCCCATTTTCACCTTCCCTCTCGTCCTCCAGCCCAGCCCCATCCACCAGCCCATCCCCCCCAGGCACTTAAGTAACTAAACGCAGTTCAACTCATTTTTTTTTGAAGGAGTAAATCATTTTTCTTTCTTTTTTTGTCTCTCTCTCTCTCTCCACGAAGTCGCATCATCTTCTGCTTTCAGTTTCAGGTTTCATTCTTTCTCTTCCCACACCAAAAGAAGGGAGTTCTACAACACACAGGCACAACACCACTCACCCCCGCCCCACTCTATAAGGCATCGCAATTTCCACTGAGACTGCACACCCCTCCCCCCCTTCTCCCAACCGCCCAACCGCTTTTTTTTTTTTC
>JAJMCF010001242.1:0-14140 GCA_030585045.1 Zhuliangozyma parablackwelliae | reverse complement strand
TGTGTTGTGTTGTGTTGTGTTGTGTTGTGTTGTGTTGTGGTTGATCAGTGGTGATAGTGGTTAAGTGGTGATTCAGAGCTAAAGTGATACAGTGGTGGTTCAGTGGTGGCGTATTACCTGAGAGAAGGGGTTTGGGTGGCAGAGGGTAAATTTTTTATGTGTGTGTGTGTGAGATGCTCCTCCTTATGTGGCGGAGAAACACACGCAGCCCAGACAAGCAGCAGCAGCAGCAGAGACAGCAGAGACAGCAGAGACAGCAGAAGGACAGGAAAAAAAAAAGGCCTTTGTGACCCACCAACACCGAGTCGGAGAACGACAAGGTAAACTATACAAGACTACTACATCCACCTGTAGATACCCTGCGGTGGCACCAGCAATGGCACCAGCAATGGCCAGTTCATCCAGTCAGACCGAGCAACTCTGGTTACAAGAGACAGGCATGACAAATGGCTGAAAATGAGCTAGAATTACGGTTTTGCGGCACCGTCTTTTTCTTGTGTATTGTTTTTTTTGGCTTGTTTGCTTACAAGAGCTGACAAATCGTCGCTCTCTTATTGGCTGAATGTTTATCTTTGTTATGGCACGTGACACAAAGAAAAATGCTGCGTTTGGTAGTGCTGTAGCCTGCCCATTTGGGAAGTGTATGCAATACTCTTGCTCTACAAACATGGTTACTGCTTCCACAGCCCATTTTTTTTTTTTTTGTCTACCATTTCATACAGTCCAGCCGTTGTTCCCCAAAAATGCCATCGGAAGAACCCATACCGCGAGAGACGATCTACATTAGCAATCTCAATGACAAAGTGTCACTCACCAAGCTAAAAGCGGAACTAGCTACTCTTTTTAACCCGTTCGGCACCGTCGTGCAAGTCACGGCCCACAAGAACCTCAAAATGAAGGGACAAGCGTTTATCACGTTTGAATCCACGCTGGCCTCCACGCAGGCACTTAAGGAGTTGAACGAGCACGTATTATTCGACAAGCCAATGAAGATTACCTTTGCCAAGTCCAACTCCGATTCCAAGTGCGATGCAACTGACGTTGAAAAACGCAAGGAGTTGAAGAAAAAGCACAATGCAAAGAGAAAGCTAGAGCAACAAAGAGCAGACAAGCCAACCAAAAAGGTCAAGGTTGAAGAGTGGAAAAGCTTGCCGCCAAATAACGTCTTGCTCATGCAGAACCTCAGCGACTTGGATAGCGTGCCTGTCTTTTTCGAACAGTTTGATGGGTTTGCCAATGCGCGGTTGGTCAAGGCGAGACACCTTGCGTTTGTTGAGTTTGACGACGAAGAGACATCAACAAAGTGCTTGGCGAGCGTGAATGAGGAGCAATTGGCAAAGTTTGGCAGCGAGGTGATACTCTCGTATGCAAAAAAGTAGTGGCTGTTTTTCGCCGCGCAGCCCAACCTCACATGTCGATAGTTTTCCTTATAAAGAAAGGATACATTACATAGTACAAGCCTACTTAAACAACTTTTCAAAGGGCAAATCGTCGAAAAAGTCCGAGTACATGCTGTTGAAATCGTTCTTCCACACCGTCGAGCTATCGGAGAACTGGTTCGGGAGTGGATAAACAAACGCCGCGTCAACGACTCCGGAAGAATACGGGGTGGAGCTCGCCTGTCGAAGCGTTTCAATCAGTCTCTGCTGTTGTTGCTGTTGATATAGATCCTGAAAATGTCGCTGTTGCTGCTGGTGTTGCTGCTGGTGTTGCTGGTATTGCTGGTATTGCTGCTGGTGCGGTTGTTGCTGCTGGTGCGGTTGTTGCTGCTGGTGCGGTTGTTGCTGCTGCTGGTGCGGTTGCCGTTGTTGGTATTGCTGTAGCTGCTGCTGGCGCTGTTGCTGGTAATACTGCTGGCGTTGTAGTAGTAGTTGCTCCTGCTGCTGGCGTTGGTGCTCCTGCTGCTGGAATGACGGATCTTGCTGCTGCTCAATGGCATTGTTTTGATTCACATTTCGCAGCGAAAGCATCTGCAACCACAACAGGTCGATCTCGGCACTATTGTCAAACTGCATCTCCTCAAACCCAGTAAAGTACAACCCATGCGACGACGAGTCCGTGCTTAGCGGGGTGTGCATCTCCGGGCTCTGCGCCGCCTCAGGCTCGGGGCGCGGCACCTTGCGAAACATCGACGGGAGGTCAATATCAGAGCAATACTGGCTCACAATCTCTTGCAACCTCTCGAAACTCACATCCACCAAATCGGCGAGCTCGGCGACTTGGTCGGTGGTCAACTTGGAGAATTGCAAGCCCGTCGCGGCGTTCTCCTTGTAAAACTGGGGGTTGGTCACGAGCTTCAAGTAGTAGTTCTGGCTCCTCACGGCGCCCCACGCGATATAGTACCTCGAGCTCAACATCGACAATGCAGTCAAGCAAACTCTGAAAGATTTCTCCATCCCCATGATGAACCGGTTCGTGTTGTTGAAAAAGTTTTGGTACTCGGTATCGGTGCGCAATTTGTGCTTGTGGCCCGGGTCGCTCGACATGTGGTATAGGGAAAAGTTGCTCCTCATCATGGCAACTTGACAAACATCGCTGACCCTGACCAAGAGCTGGATCAAGCTGGGGTTCAAGTACATGTCGGCGCCCTCGCCAAACAGCTCCTGGCTTCTGGCAATCAAGACAAACGCATAGGGAAGGATCTCATCAATGGCCAACGCCATAAGTTTCTTCATGTAAAAAAAGCTAAGCATCACATTTTTGCCCTCATAATAGTTGAACAAAAAAACGTAGTTGACCATAAAGAATGACGATAGTTTGAGGACAATCGACAACTTCATAATCTTGTTGGTATGGTAGCTGTAGTCATCCGCCTCCAAGCTGTATATGTAGTCCGACACTTTGCCCACCAATTTCACAACTGCCTGCTCCACATGATTCAAATGGTTGGTCAACTCCATGACCTTGACCTTTGCCCCGACGCTGCAATACAACTTGAGTAGATCGTTGACTGGTCCTCGGATCAAGGCGGTGCCAAAGGCAAAGTATGAGTGGGACGTCTTTTCCACGTCCAAATCTCGACAGTTGCTATTCTCGGGGGTGAAAAACGGCTTTTTGGTGTCCCACGTCTCCCGGCGTATAATCACGGGCGACCCGTAGATGTTTGCCAGGGTATACTCAGTGGCAAGCAAACAGTACCAGATCTTTCGGTAAAGGTTCTTTAACCTCTCGTCGGTGAAACCGGGGACTTTGTCGGGATCCCGGTTCAACCCAAGCAAGTAGCTCATGGAAATCAACACACCCGTGTGGATCTGACTATCCCCACCGTCGATACCGTCGCCCTCCTCCGGGGCAAACATGCGGTAAAGGCGGAGGTACAATGCAAGCTGCAAAATCGGGAAGCTCACCTTGCCTAGCCTCTGCAAGTGGTGTAAGCATGCCTGGGCAACTTCAACGGTGTAGATGCTGACCGGGTTGAGCAAAAGGTACTTCCTCTCTGCCTCATCAGGCGAAAGGGCGTCGTCCTTGGTGAGAATCTTTTCGTTGTAGAACCCCCGGTTGTGGAATAGCGACAAGTACGACAATCTCAAAATGACAAATAGCACGCCGAGGTTGGAAAAGTCGAGCCGGCTTTCAATCTTTATTTCTGGCTTGTTGGCATCCTCAAATGACTCGGCGCCAATAATCTTTTCAATCTTGTCTCGCAAGTCGTGCTCGTCAACGTACGCCATAAACGGATACAACAAGGCAAAGAACCGTTTCAACAATAGCCAAATGACTTTGCGGGGCGGCATCGACGTATTGATCTGCTCAATCAAACTCAGCTCTCTATCCCTGGGCCCACCTAGTATCGTCAACCCTAGGGCTAGCGTCGACATGTTCACCGGCTTGTTCGTGAGGGTGTCATCCTCTGCCTCCTCCACCCGCTCCTCAAACTGGGCCATGTGCGAGTCGTCAAGGTTCAATGCCGACTTGATTTTTTCGTCATTGGGCACCATCAACCGCTGTAATGGATCAACAACACCCGTGCCCGCCTCGGCCTTGATCCCCCTGTCACCCGGCGTTTGGTTCTGTTTCGCTGCAAACGCCTTCAACGCGCGCAAGGCGTCACTGTTCCGCACGACAAACGTCCACGATAGCGGGTACAGGTTCCGGCGTCGGCTGGAGTCCATCTCCGGCACCTTTTCGTAAAAGTCAATGACGTCCAGTGGCGAATTGTAGGGGTTGATGCCAACCATGTACTTTTCCTTCTGCGGTAGCTCGGAAATATGGATGGTGCTTGTCACCGAGAGGTTGTTGTCGGCGAGATTTGGTCGATCGGAAGTGACACTCTCCAATGGGATATACCCCGGCCTGGCCTCGTCGTGGTAGGAAAATATAACGTTGCGATACGTGTTGATGGACTTGTTGTATACCACGTCGTCGTCATGCTCGTAGGGGTTGGGAGCCGCCGTGAATGCAAAAGCAGAAGTAGAGGTGGGGGTTGACGTGGAGTCAGAAGCGGAAGCAGAAGCGGAAACGCCCATGGCCGAAATGGTGGACGCCGTGTGGTGGGGGATACTGGTGGCCATGGCCGTGCCCGTGCCCGTGGCCGTGCCCGTGGCCGTGCCCAATGTCTCTATTGGTGTGTTCATGACCAATTCGTATCTCTTGACTGTCGACTGTAGTTGCTCCAACTCCGACTTGTTGATCAACACACAAACGTCTCGTTTGGGTTCCGTTGGGGTGTGGTGGGGTCGGAGACCGTTGCCTGATGTGTCGCTTGTGGCGGACACCTTATTCTTCTTTTTCTTCTTTCGCGAGCCCGAGTTCAACCGCCTCTCGTCGTAGTGGCACTCGTCCACAATGTTGTTTTTGACGCATGATGTGCATGGGTCCCCCTTGTCACATTTTATTTTCTTTTTTCTACAGGGGAAACACACTAGACTGGGTCTGTTTCTCTTTTTGACCTGTTTCTCCGTGGGCGACCCATCTTGTTGTGGCGACTGGTCTGGTGGGAGAGGTAGCGACCGTTGGTGTTGGTGTTGGTGTTGGTGTTGATGTTGATGTTGAAGCTGGTGCAGTTCGTGGTGGTATTGTGGTTGCTCATGCTGGTGGTGTTGCTGTTGCTGCAATCGCTCCATCGTGGTATTTGGTGGCGGTGGCGGTGATGGTGGTTGCGACACAGGGGTGGTGACGGTTACTGCTTAGCGCTTAGAATCCTTCGTAATGACTTTTTTTTTTATTTTTTTTTTCTTCTTCTGTAGTCTCACTGTGGTGGATCTGCCCTGTGGTGGATCTGCCCCGCTAAAGAGAAGAGAGGAAGGCGGAGGGGGGAGTGGCTATTCTTGTTTGGCGGCTGTTACAGGTACATGCCACTCACAGAGCTTTTGCATCTACCATACATTGTTTTCTGGCTCCGTTAAACAATGCCCTCTTTACATTGCTCTTCCCCAGTGGCTAGCCACTGTGGAGATAACATCCTCGGCATCACACACAAAAAAAAAAAAAAGAATAGACGCCATTTAACTCCGACTCGATTATCCTGATAATCTCATGCACGGTATATATATTGTCAATACTTTTTTTGTTGTCGCTATACAATAGCGTCTACTTCTATTGGCTATGGCGTATTCAGTTGGTGCCATACGACTCGCCGTTGGTCTGTAACAAGCTGTTCTCCTCCGTGGGGACTTCGCTGTCAAAGTCTCTGTCGCCGTTGTAGATGAAAAACTGGACAAAGATGGTAAAGTCCAACCCCAAGGTTCCCAAACTGCCGGCTAGCCACGACGAGTTCACCCAGAGGTAATGCAAGCTGGTGTCGATGCTCAAGATGCTAATCACATACGTCAAGTTGCCCAAACAGGCAAAGAGGAAAAACATAAACGAGATGCCCTCGCATGATTTCCGTTCGTAGTTGAGCACAATCTGGGGTACCCGCGAGCCCAAGTACAAAAAGGCACACAACCAACCAAAAGTTTGTGCCAACGGGTCAAACACAAGGTCCTCGGGGTTGTGGGGCTGGTGGGGGTGCTTTTGGCCGCGGATGAAGGAGATGTACCAACCAATGACGCCGGATGCCACAACCAACGCCACCATCAACGAGTTGAGTAGCAAGGTTTGGAACTGCGACATGTTGGAAAAGCTGCTGCACTCGGACTTTTGGCTGGCCCCCTCTTCCAAATCGTTGGAAATAAAGTCGCTCGAAGGCTCTTCGTCAGTGACCAAGAGGTCTTGTTGCTGGTGTTGCTGGTGTTGCTGGTGCAGACAGTGGTGCTCTCCCTGTATCACATCCTCCAAAGTGTCATGCAACGGATTGGCGGGCGACAAGTGCGACAAGTCTGTTGTTTCCTCGCCGTTCCCATACACAAGACACTGCCAGAGCAAGACAATGTCGGCGAGGGTGTAGTACACCGCCAAGATGATCATCGTGGGCAACACCCCCTGCAACACTGCGCCCAACACGTTAAACACGTCCCCAGCGAGCCACAATATTATAAACGTCAAACTCAACCCCTCGGACGACTTGCGTCGAAAGTTTTCATAAATCTGGGGTGCAAACACAATAATCCAGCATGCGAGAGAAATGCTGCCGGTGATGCCGCTGATTGTCTGGGCATCTATAACTATCGGCGTCGGCGGTGCCATTAGAAAGGAAAACATGGTGCGCTTTTGGTGGTGGTGGTGTTGTTGCTGTTGTTGTTGCGGAATGTCCAACGCAGGTTGTCAAATTTCTCACAGCTTTTTTTTGGGTCATGGGAGATGCGTATACAATTGGTAGGAACACGACAAAGCATTGTATGCAGTCAACATTATACTGCGTTTGCCGTACTGAATGAATGAGTCAAAGGAGGAAAAGCGCAAATGAAACATCCCAATAGAGGATACAGTAGCGTGAGATACTCACAAACGCACACACACTACAAATAGATACACACAAATAGATACACACACACTACAACTTGGCTGCCTTGAGCTTGGCTTCCAAGACCAAAGACTGCTCAATCTCGTACAACCTGTGAAACACTTTGGCAAAGAACTTGGAGGCCACAGGACGCTTCAACTTGAACGTTGGCGTCACCACATCCCTCTCCACCGTCAATGGGTTGATCTCAATGTGGATGTTGTGGAGGATTTCAAACCCATTGAGCTTGTCCCGGACATTTGCATTCATCGCCTCCAAGAACCGTCCCTTGACTTCCATCCTGTTCAACTCGGCTAGCATCTCCTCTGCCGACATGGCAATCTTGTTGTACCCAAACTCCTCGTTCAAAAACTTCAACCCCTTCTCGTACTCCACGCCCACAATACCAACGAGGTACAGCTTCAACGAGTTTCCATGCACGTACAACTGCGCAATGTCGGGGTTGGACGACAAGTACCGATTCTCAATCTTTTCCGGGGACACAAACTCGCCCTGCTGCATCTTGAAAAAGTTCTTTACCCGGTCAATAATGGTTAGCCGCCCCGTGGTTGGGTCAACGCTGGCAATGTCTCCCGTGTGGAACCAGCCCTCTTCGTTGATGGCGCCATCGGTTTCCGCTTGGTTGTAGTAGTACCCCTTGAACATCTGCGGGCCCCGGAGCAAAACCTCACCCTGGCCCCGACTGATTTCGTACCCCATGTCACGGACGCTGCGCAACTTGAACTCGCCCGTGGGCGAGATGCTGCCACACGTTCCCGGGTGCGCTTCGTACGCATCCGTGCACGTGATTGCAGCACCAGACTCGGTCAATCCGTACAATTGGCGCACACCCATGTTCAAGCTCGCCTTGAGGTAGACCAAGGTTGAAGGCGCCACCGGCGCCGATGCCGTCTGCACCCACTTCAAGTGGTCCAACCCAAGGAGCTGCCGCAAAGCCTTGTACGCGCCATAATTGTCCAATGTGGAATCAAAGCCAGTGCTGCCGTCAAACTTGGCCTGCTCCCTGATCTTGTACTCAATAATCTTGTTGACCTTGTCCTGCTCGTGCGGGTCCATTTCCTTAACCTTGGACTTGATCAACGCCTCCAATCGCGTCAACAACCGGGGCACGATCGAAAAGTACGTGGGCTTAAACACCCGCAAGTCGTCAATGAGGTTGTTGAACGAATTGATGTTGGTCTGGCCCACCGTGGTTTGCGGGAACCCCAAGTAGTAACCCGTGCTCCAGGCAAAGGCGCTGGTCTGGCGCTCGTATAAGTGGGTCAATGGGAGAAAGATAAACGCCTTGTCCCCTGGCTGTGCTTGTGGCTCGAAACACGTGATGAATGTAATGTACGCCGCTGCCGTGCTCTGCGAGATCATCACCCCCTTGGGCTTTGTCCCCGTAGTCCCCGAGGTGAAGGAGATTGTGAAAAGGGTATCTTTGCTTGGTGACAACTCGTGGATGGGGTTCTTTCTACCAAGCTCCTCAATCTGCTTCAAGTCTTGGATAACAATGCCCAACTCATGCGCCCTTTCAAACAACTCCGTCTCAATCACCTCGGCGGGATCCATCGACACAATCGAGATCAAACTCCTGGTTTGCTCGGGATATTCCTGCTTCAAGTCCAACAAGACGCTGATCTTGTCCTGGGTGCAAACGACAATGGGCGATTCCGTCAAGCCAAGAATGTGCTGCGACACGTCGGGTCCCAAGGTGTCATACAACGCGGTGTTGGTGATGCTGAACGACGAGCACGCCAAGTCGGTCAACACCCACTCCAACCGGTTCACGGCAAAGATTGTCAAGACAAACGAGGCGCTCTTTTCAATCTCACAGTCAATATTGTCCCGGCCGTACTTGGGGATCCCATAGTTCATCCAGTCGTGCAAGTGGGCGTCAATCTTGCGGTGGGACTCCAACTCGGGGTCCTTGAACTCGTTGGCCAAGAGCGACCGAATGAACCCGGCACCAATGTTGTTCTTCATCTCCTTGACCTGGCCGTAGGTGTAGTAGTCAAACCGGCGCGCCGACGTCTTTTGCTTATAATCGTAGGGCCGGGCACCCAAGCAGGGCCGGTCCTTGTACACCTCGGCGGCGTTGTTGAATAGCTTATGGTGGGTGTCCAACCCTTCATGCAAGCTTTGGAGAAGACGGTTGGGGAATGCTTTGTTTCGGTAGACTTTGGAGTAGTTGGCATTGACGTTGGTGCCCTTGATGGCGGTGTTATCGATGATATCTTTGGTCGCGAACGGCTGGTGGGAAAGCGCCACCTCCTGGCTAAAGTCCGCAGACGAGTACAAGTGAGCCATGACAGTGGTGGGGATATGATATTGTTGCGTAAGCCAGCACCGATGTATATGACCTACGAGAAGAGGAGTGGGTGGGTGGTGGGAAGTAGGAACTGTTTCAGCATTTATAGTGACATGTGAGATATATAGAGGAACCACTAAAGAATGGCATTCCCCACAATAGAAGTGGAGACGGTGGAGGACAGAGGAGCCACTTTCAAGTCTCGGCTATTCAAGGCATTCAATCCCAGCCCCTCTCTCTCTCATTCTCTCTCTTTGGTGGGGAAAGGCTCTACCAAACGTGACGTACAATGCGTTGAGGCAAAAGGGCTGCCCACCAGTTTGGTTCCCCGCAAAGATTGGCAAGAGAAAAAAAATCAGGAAGTTGTTGGGCGAAGGCATAATAGGGGGGGGGGGGGGGATGTATAGCCGATGACAGGGAGGACTGTTTAGCCCGGCTGTATGTGAGTTGTGGCGCTAAGCCTTTCCTGTTTTTCAAAGGTGAGACCATGGGGAAGCAATGCCATTCACGGCCCCATACCCTATCGCATTTGGTGTCTTTTCCCATCTTTCCCATCTTTCCCAATGGGTCTTTCCCAATGGAGCCCTATTTAGGTAACCGACGGGAGAAACTATCTCCCTACTCTATACCTCTTTCTTCTTGGCATCCCCACGCCCCACGCCCCACGCCCTTCTCGTGGTGCGGGCCACTTTATCGCTCAGCATGCCACACACACCCCGCAAAGGAATACACTCACTCCACGCATGTTTGTAGCCAAAGCCATAGCACCCACGCATCACTTCCTCTTCCTATCCAAGCACTTGTTTATGTGCGATGCAAACCTGCCGCCAGCAATCTTCCGCCCACAGTTTTCACACGAAAAGTACCTCGACGTGTCGTTGCTCTTTAGCTTATTCTTGTCCTGGCCAAAAATATCCTTGTTCTGGTCTCCGCCATCAATGTTAACGAGCCTGGGCGCATCACTCACCTCTGTATTGCGTGCCGTTTGCTTCTCAACCGATACGTGGCTCGCCAAGCTGGATAGTGCCTGGTGGCGGACTATGTTGGAGAGCATATCCCCAAGTAGCGACTCTGCCTGCGGGGGAAAAGGTGTGTTAGTGAAGGAGCATTGTGGGAAAAAAAGAAGCCGGTTGGGTAACACTTACTACTACTTGCACTGTTATCGGCGTGTCGGTCATCGGTGCCAGATGTGTTGCGCTGGTGAAGTAGCCCGTTGATGATCTCGTGTGGTGAAAAGAGAGAGGAAAAAAAAAAAAGAAAAGACCGCCAATTGATCCAAGTTGGTGCTGAGAAACACAATCATCTCTCACGCTCCACAGCTACAGGTCTTGACACCGGTAACTCCCTTCAACACAGCTCACCATACACAGTACTTGTACTGCTTTTCGTCTCTTTTGGTTTAGCGCAAACGAACCAGATCTCGTCAACTAATCGCGAGCCCCATCGCCTCATCACCACAGCACCATCAAATGTCACACGCCACACCTGCTTACGATTCCGACCCCGAGGACGAGATCCAAGACTGGAAGCTTCTTCTGAAGGCCAACATCCCCAAGCGGGGCACTAAGGATTTCGAGCCCGACGGCACCGCCGTTCAATCGTCATACTTGACTGAATCCCGCCAGGCAATGTACTCCGCGTTGGCTATACCCCGCGGACACCACGCTAACCAGCACATGTATGGCATATACGTGCCGCATACAGGCCACTGCATTGTGCCAAAGCCACGGGGCACGCATTTCAAGGATATTGGCGTGGGGAGAGGGAACAGTGTAATACTTGGCGGCATGGAAATGATCTACCTCGTCGAAAGAGGAAGCATGGAAGTGTACCTTGCCAATTGCGAGGATGAGGCGGTAATGGTAAAGGAGGAGAGCCTTGGCGAGTTGGAGAAGCTCGACTTGGAGTATCTATATGCGGTGACAAAGGTAAACACGGCCCAGTACCAGGTGTATGCGTATTTGAAGCGATTGGGGTACGTGATAAGAGAGTACAAGGAGGATGAAGAGGAGGAAGAGGGAGAGAAGGAGACTCAAATATGTGATGAGAGAACAGATGAAGCGGCTCCCGGTTTTGAGGATTGTTCGTTTGCATTGCTCCCGCGACAATGGGGAATCATATCGTATCCCCTCCTACACAGCCAGCATTTCGCAACCAAGCACTACTTCAGGTACACTGACGTTTACAAATCCATATCCCTCTCCACCCGGCCCATTGTGGCGCCCCCACCACGGCACAACAAGTATATGATTACGTTTAACGTGTGGAAACCAACAGGGTCGTTTTCCAAAAAGAACCCCCCGACCCCAGACTTTCAAGTCTGTGTGATTGACTCGGGAAAGGATATGCAGTTTATCTCCCTCGCCCAGATCCAGCATTTGCAGTCGCAGACCCAGACCACCAGCGAGAAGGGGACGAACAGCGGGGGCAGAAAGAAGGTTGTCCCCAAACCAGTGGACTCAAAGAGGGAGGAGCGGGCAAAAAAGTATGCCGAAAGACAGCTGAAGTTGGACAAATCGGTTCAGATCAGGAACCAGTACTTGAAATTGAGAGACGATAGGCTAAAGAAGGGAGAGGCTACCGTTACTGTTGCGCTCGTCAACCATGGCATCATCAACTTTATCAACCTCGCTCGAGGTGACTTTCAATTGACCAAAGTGCCCGAGTTGGAGAGCTTGTACCCCGGCAAAACCCACGGGATGGTGTGTAATGTATAATATAAACACCGAAATGTACACCAAAATGGCGGTACAGTCCAAATGTACACCAAAATGGCGGTTACAGTCCAAAGGTACACCAAAATGGCGGTACAGTCCAAAGGTACACCAAAATGGCCGTATAGTGTCTCCAATGGATTGTTTCAACACCCGGTAAGTTTGTGCTTGGGGAAGGTGTACCCGCCAGCTTCGAAGCTGGTCAAGTTCATGTTTTGGTAGATGTTCAAGTGCTGCTGGATGTAGTCGTAGGTGGGATAGTCTGGCGGGTCACACCCCATGTTGATCTGGTCCTTCGGCTGGTACACTCTCACGTAGTCTACCCTCATGGTGCTGGGAAACACCAAGTCCACCCAGTTGATGTAGGCCCAATTATTCGACATACCAAGGTTCATAATGATGCTTATCGGCTCCTTGGGGAGTTGCCTCCACCCAATATTCCCACTGGGGTGCAACGAGTTTGCCTGCATGGTGAATGTAGGGTCGTCCCCCACAAACCAGGTGATGTACCCGTTCTTGTCGTCGTTCAAGTACTCGTACCCAAACTTTTGAAAGTGGTGGTCGCCGTCACCAAACTCGTACCACGTCGTGTTCAACATTGTGACGCCACTCACCGCTTGCTGGAAGGGCCCGCCGGCATACGTGTTCATCACCGTCACACTGGCGTTGTGGACCTCGATAAAGTCGTAGTCGGGCATGTACCAGATATCGTACGGTGCCACCTGCAAACTCTGCGACACGCGCCCAATCACCCCGTGGATCTCACCTTCAAGGGCATCCATTTCCGGGGCGCCTCGGCCCGTGCCGGGGTTGGGGTGCAGCTCACCGGGGCAGGTGCACCGATTGAGTCGTTGGCCGGGCAAGTACGAAATGCCATCGGGGGAGGACTGGTTAGGGGTGATGCCGGCATCGCAAGAGTCATAGGTGTATGGCCACACTCCCTCGGTCGACGCAAGGTATCCTGGCCGGCCCAAGTTGCCCATGGACCAGAGCCCCGGCCAGAGTCCGCTGATATTGCCGTATCCCGGGAGATGGGCCGAAAACTCGAGTTTCCCCTGCGTGTAGCACATTTTGTTCCACGATTGGAGCATGCCGGAACGGTAAAACACCCCGTGGTTCTTAAACGCGTCCATGCGCAACTGCAACGTGCCGTTGGCCGTGGTGACGGCATCGGGGTCGTACCACTCCAAGTCTTGGGTAGCGGCGTAGTGAAAGTCAGGCGCGGTGAAAAACTGGTCGTCGCCCTCATAAAAGGTGCGCCCTTCAGCGTTGAACTCGTCGCTAAACACCAACGGCCACTCGCTGCCGTCCCTGGCCTTCCAAGTCATGGCCTCCTGTGGGGTGTCGGGATCCACCAAGTTTTGCCTAATTGCCGAGAGTATGGGGTACTCGTACTGCGTCAACACCTCGTACGTCACCAACTTGGTCTTGGGGGAGTACAGCAAAAACGTAAACACCGGCAAGAGAATGAAAATGCTCATGAGGGAGACGGTAAGAACTAAAAGTGCCACAAACTCGCGAGCCGAACGCCTATCCATATGTTTTATATCGGAAAAGAAGCGGTTCTTGTCGTACTCGGCGTCGGCAACGGGGTCGGGGTTGTGCAAGTAATCGTCTGGCTCCTTCTCGTCAATACTGAGGGGGAACAATGAGGCCGGGTACCCGCCAAAGGGGGTAAAGTCGTTGTCGTACACGGTCTGGGCTTCCAATATGGAAAGCGGCGGTGCATTATTTTGTAGGTACCCTGGGGACTGTTCTTTTGGTCTGAACGTGCCGGCTGGGTTTGGGGATCGGTACAAGTGGGAAGACAATGACGCCGAGCTGTAACTTGAATCAAGGCGGGGCAGGTAATGTTGGTGCTGTGGTATATACTGTTGCTGCGGTGGTATGTGCTGTTGCTGGCCTGGCTGGCGGGAATTGCTCTCAAAAGATGACACTGACGAGCGCTCGTCCTCGAATGGGTTGGGTGGGCCTTGTAAGTCGGGAGATGAGGTGCTTGCAACTGTGTCGATGGCCGAGTTGTCGAACCTAGACTCCTGCTCGTGGCCATTGGCGGTGGTAAACTTGAATGTTGGGGCGTTGTATGTCAAGTCACGTGTCATTATAGTCGTACCACTTTGGTATCACCTTGTTTATCTACTGTGTGTGGAAAGAAAAGAAGACCAAAACAAACAGGGTAAATAAAGCCAGGAGGAAGGCTCGACTCTATATGTATACATGTGCATTTTCACACGGGGGGACCAGCAAAATCGACAGTTCTTCACTCCTCTCTCTTTTTTTTTTTTTTTT
>JAJMCF010001237.1:11868-32600 GCA_030585045.1 Zhuliangozyma parablackwelliae | reverse complement strand
AGATACAAGTACGACAGCATACACAACGACAGCTTCAGCAAAATGGGCTCAATGGGTTGGTGGCAAGAGATCACAGGAGATCACAGGAGATCACAAGACGGAGGGAGACAGCACACGTGTGTCGTCGTGTGGAATTAAAAAAAATCAGAGGGGACCCACATGGTCAAAAGAAAAAATTATGCCCTGCCCGCCCCCCCCCCATAATGTTGTTGCCTCGCATTGTTGTCTGCGAGGCAGCCATGGGTATAAAGGTAGATGGTTATATATATAGATTAACCCCCCGGGGGGTTGCCCACAATTTGTAGGTTTCAACTTTTTCCCCTTCCACTTCCACTTCCACTTCCATTACCATTACCAAAGATGCTATTCACCCTTTGGTTGATCTCGTCTGTTTCATGTTTAAACATCCTCATCACCACCACCGACAGCTGGGTCTCCAAAAATGCCCGCATGTTGTATAGCTTTTTGCAAGAGCAGGACGAACAACACAATGTGATCCTCGTGGCGCCGCTATATCACCGCCACGGCAGATCGTTGCCCAACTATAACAAACACACCCCGCCCGCCACCCTGGGGTCGGGCGGCGAGTTTGGCCACTTGCTCCCCGTGCACCAAACCTATTTCAAAAACCTCAAATTGGTGAACCAGAGGGGAGCCAAGAATGTCGTTATGGGCATGAAGGGTGTGGATGGGTTTAGCCCCATCCAGACCAACCAGGTGGGCCAGGACCCATTGGACAAGAACGTGTGGTATGTGGATGCCGACCCCATGTCGGCGTTGCAAATCGCCCAAACAATCATCCTCCCCAAATTCCACGGCATTGCCAAGCCCGACTTGGTCATTATCGGGCCCAACGAAGGGTTGGAGTCGCAGGACTTGGTCAACTCGATGGTGGCTGCGTCCAACGTGCTGGCCATTGCCGTGTCGACTGAAGACAGCCACCACATTTACTTTCAGGACGAAAAGTACTTCCACATAAGCCGCACCTCTACGCGCCAGTTGTTGAAGCACAACACTTTTGGCAAGAACATCAAGTTTATCAACAAGAAGGTGGCGGAGTTGGTGAACACGGTGGGCAAGCACATCAGTAGCGGGACAGATTCAAGTCCAATAAAGCTCAATGTGCAGTTCCCATCGATGAACCATAAGCATTCACACTGTATCACCTCAGCATATGTTGACCTACCCTTTGAAGCAATCAAGCAGGAGCCAGCAGCAGCAACATCAACAGCAACAGCAACGGCTACGGCAACGGCAACGGCAACAGCAACGGCCGGCACCGCTCCTGTGGCCAAGGCCAAGCGCGGGTTGGATGCAATCCCCCAATTTGAATTTGACGGTATTGCAATCACCCGTTCGAGCAAAAAGAGGGAGATGGTGCTCACAGAGGAAGAGATCCAGGAAGAGGATGAAGAGACGGAGACCTCAAGAGATTACGCCTCGTTCAAGTTCAACAATGCTAGATATCTACGCGAGGAAGTTGACAACTACAAACGCGAGGAGGTCGACAAGGATGTCAAGTACACGCGCCAATCGTTGATGAGATGCAACATTGCCGTGCGGGCATTCCATGATGGTGTTGCTTTAGAAAAGATTATAAATTAGGTTGCCTTTTTTTTGTTTGGTTTTTGCTATGGTTGGCTTGTTGCTTGTTTTATGTTTGCCTTTACCCCCTTTCACTTCTCATCGACTTCACCAGTTGTGTATA
This sequence comes from Zhuliangozyma parablackwelliae, assembly GCA_030585045.1. NCBI lineage: Eukaryota > Fungi > Ascomycota > Pichiomycetes > Serinales > Debaryomycetaceae > Zhuliangozyma > Zhuliangozyma parablackwelliae. Next base: position 30,892 of record JAJMCF010001237.1, on the reverse strand, counting down.
TATATATAATTATGCCTATACCAGAATAACCATTCCAAATGGCGTGCTCATTCATCACGCTTGGTGGGAGCCAGGCGCTTATCGCGCGCCCGTTGAGAAGAAAAAAAAAAAAAAAAAATCTCTGATCAGAAGGGAGCCACACTTGCGAACCGTTCATCCATACCAATGTCCAACCACGATGCCGCCAGCATTCATGCGTCGATCTTGTCCAAGCTCGCGCCCAAGACAAAGCTAGGCACGCTATCGTGCATATCGCTCATTGTCAACAAAATCATCGGCACCGGTATCTTCTCCAACCCGTCGCCTATCTTCCAATACACCAACGGCAATGTTGGACTCTTTCTCCTGGTTTTCCTCCTCGGCGGAGTGATTATATTCTGTGGGTTGTTGATATACCTCGAGTTTGCCTTGAACTTGCCGTTTAAAAATGGCGGGGAGTTAAACTACTTGCTCCGGTGCTTCCCCAACCCCAAGGGCCTTATGGGGTGCGTCTACTCGTTCCTGATTGTCCTCCTTGGATTCAGTTCCGGCAACAGCTACGCCTTTGGCAAATACATCTTGTTTGCCATCACGGGCAACCACGAGTTTGACGATACCCTTGCCAAGGCCATTGGCGTGGGCGTAATCACCTTTTGCATCTTGCTCCACATGCGGTACCCCAACCAGGGCACCCAGTTGTTCAATTTCCTTGGCGTGTTCAAGGTGTTGACTCTCGTGTTGATTATTGCCATTGGCGTGCTTGCCGCATTTGGAGCGTTGGACATTGAGCCCACAAACAACTTTGAAAATATCTGGCATTTCCACAACAACACCTCGCCCAGCGTCTACTCCGTCGCGGTGGCGTTGTTGGAGGTGATTTACTCGTTCAAGGGGTGGGAGAATGTCAACTACGTGTTGAACGAAGTCGAGGACCCCGTACACATTTTGACGGTGGCGGCGCCTCTGGCGGTGCTCCTCACAACCGTGCTCTACTTTTTGGTCATTATCGCCTATTTGGTGGTGATCCCCAAGGACGAGATTTTATCCAGCGGGGTGTTGATTGCGGGCATCTTTTTCAACAAGGTGTTTGGCGAAAGCGTTACTTCGCGGCTATTGCCCTTGTTTATCTCGCTCTCGAATTTGGGAAACGTCTTGGTGGTGTCGTACGCCCACTCGGTGGTGAACCAGGAACTCGCCTACAACAACTATATCCCCTTTAGCGAGTACTTTCAAAACTTCAACCACGCATTGCTCTTGCACTGGTTGGTCACGGTGGTGATTTTGGTGGCGCCGCCGTCAACCGAGATCTACGAGTTTGTTGTAAACTTGTACATCTACCCGGGCACGTGGATAAACGTGTTGCTCACCAGCGGGTTGATCTACTTGAAACTCAACAAGAAGAAGGAAAACTGGGGCGAGTTCAACTTACTGGCTGAGGAGTTCAGTGTTGATGATGATAATGACCAACCGGTGGAGGTGTCGAATACCGAGGAGATACAGGAGTACCAGCCAAGAAGGAGACACTCGGAGCAGGAGCAGGAGCATTTGCTCCAGGTGACAGTGTCGAGAGAAGCCTTTGTCAAGCCAACGATATCCACCCCCATGGTTTGCATTGTTCTTTTCCTCGTGGCAAACGTCTTTCTTGCTCTCTTTCCCTTTGTTCCGCCGCCAAATGCATCTTCCATGGACATTCCGTATTGGATGTTCCCCGTGATTGGCACGGGAGTGTTGGTCCTTGGCGCGGCATTCTACTATATCCGCCCGTGGATCCACCCAAACCAAGACATCAAGTACGAAAATGATTACATTGCATTTTGAACGGTGTATGCATGGGTATATATATATATGTATTTAGTTTTTTATGTTTAACTAGATAGAAGAATCAACTTTTTCTTCTTCTTTCGTTTGTTCGTATGGCTCGCCTCTTGCCGGGCCATTTCCTCTCGAGCCTTGCGAATCATCTCCTCGGCCGAGTCGGAGTCGGAATCGTCAATCGCCGATGCCAGCATGTCCGACTTTAAAATGCGGGTTCCCCAAACCGTCGTCTCATACTCACTAGAGTTAGCGGCGGCCCCGTCAGATGGGAGGTGGTCCGACGATGCAGAATGGTTCTGGGGCTGGTGGTGGTCAGACAAGGAGGGCAAGTCGCGATTGTCTATAATTGTCAAGCTGCCCATGTGCGACGCGGCATAGTCGTAGTTGGCGTCGTTTTCGTCAATGCCATTGTTCTCACGGAGGTAGAAATTGCGCGTTTTAATCTCTTCCTCATTCAATGCCCGCCGCCGGTCTCTCTCCTCGCGCTTAAACTTTTTCGTCGATTGGCGCGACCTCTTGGTCAAGTCTTCCTTGAATGTCTCCCACGCATCCCGGTTGAGAAACTCATTGTGGTGCCAGTTGCACTCGATAAACCCGATTTGCGTGCCCACGGGCAAGTGCGACAAGTACTTGTATTTGGTCAACGACGTCTCCACCGTGAGCTCATCGTACCTGATGTTTTCAATGGGCGCCACAATCGCCGAGGGGAGGTTTTCGTAGTGGTGGTATGTCGTTTTGAGAACCTTCATGTCGAGGGGCGACAACACATACACGCAACTGGCATTGAAACCAGTTTGGTAGTAGTAAAACATTTGAGCATGTGGGGCGTCATTGGTGGTGGTCGGTTGTACGGGGAATTCCCGTTTGGCCGCTGGCTGCGCTAGTTTCTCCATCCAGTGCTCAATCTCTTTGTCAATGTACGCCGTAGCCTCATTCACCAACACGATATCGTCACCGTAAATCAACTTTTCCTCTTCATACGCCGCTTGGATTTGCCGCTTCTCCTCCTCGTACATCTCAAGTAGGTACTGGAAATCGCCCTTGAAGATTCTCAGGTACTGCGCATAGTGCGGGTCGCGGGCGCTGGGAAAGTCAGCCACGCCGTGCTCTACGGCCAACATCTTGGGAATCGACAAGATCTTGCTCAGCAGCCTTGCCATCAACGTCAACACGGCGTCGTCGTGCACCTTGGGCGTTTCCAAGTGCTCGTCGACGTTATTGATCAACACCGGCTTCAACTCGTGCTTTCTAATGATTGAAAAGCACAAGGGACACTCGCGGTACTTTTCCACAATGGCGCTCGCCTCCTTCTTCTTGGCCTTGGGCACCTCGTGCTCCAACAACGACAACACACACTTGAGACAGATGATGTGGCCACACGACGTGATCATCCGCGGCGCGACCGGGTCGTCGGTGAGGCAAATGGGGCATGAATTGCCCTTGGGCGCAATAATGCGGATAATGTCTTTGGTGTCGAGGGGCACGTTGGGATCCAACTCCTGCACGCGGTAGTGCTTGCGGTTATCAACGACAAACTTGTACCGCACATTGATATACCGCATCCCCGTGAGCTGCACTCTTGCCGGGTCTCTGTGGTGCCTGTTGTTGTGGCTGTGGCTGTGGCTGTAGTTGCCGCCGCTGCCGTTGCTGGTGTTGCTTCCCCGCCGTCTATTTTTACTATTCTGCTGGTACTCTTCAGAATCGCGGTACGACTGGAAATCCAACAAGTGGTTGATTGAGATTTGGTTCTTGCGGCTGTTCCCCGTGACCTTCTTGCCCTGACTCAACTGGGACTCAAGTTGGGTCGAAATGTCGCCGTCGTTCTTGTGCATGTGCTTTCGTGGCTTACCAGTCTTGTTGTGCTTTTGGGTGTTTTGAGGGGCCAAGGCTTGCTTGATCCGGTCAACAGGGATCTGTCTGGGAGTGCTGCTCCCGTCTTCTTTCATACTGGTGGTGGTGGTGGTGGTGCTGTTGCTGTTGCTGTTGTTGTTCTGGGTGCTTGCCATAGAGAGAGGTGCAAGCTATATTTCCATATTAAAGGAAGAAACGGAATGGGGGGGGGGGGGAGTCCTCCCTGGGTGGTGCACAAGTTGTTGTTTGGGTCAGAAAAACAACAAGTGGGTCTCTAAGGCACTGGTGTTGGCAAAATCTTTCCTCCTCTGGGTGGAAGGGAAGGAGAGGTGGGGGGGGGAGAGGAGCCGGGGGGTGGGTCGGGTCGTGGTGAGCGAGTTGTTGACTGATGAGGAACAGATAAAAGTCGCAAACGGGGGGACTGCGACATTTTGCCACAACACACATTGACAACAACAGACACGCGACATTCGCCAAAGTGACACGAAACAAATCTTCACCATCTACAAAGCACACCAAACGCATCCACCGCCCATGTCGCAGATCAAAAAGACAAACTTAAAGTATGTTTGACTCCCGATTGATGCCAAAGTCCAATACTAACCATTGCAGCTCCGTCAATGAATTGCGCCAAACAACCGACGACCAGTTGGGCTCGATATTGCAACAGTTTGGCTACGAGGAATCTTTTGCCTTACAAGACACCAAATTAGGGTTGGGGCTAGCCACTGTGATTATTGCTGGCTTGTTGTTTTTGGTTGACAAAAAGTATGGCTTCAAAGATGCGTACACGGTGACAGTGGCTTCTGTTATCGCGTATGGTGTGTTGAGCGCCGCTCTCTACGCCATAAACTATAAGAACAAGAATGAGAAATACGTTGGCTACGATGGCAAGGGGAACAAGATAACTGTCGCCACCTGGTCCCCCAAATACGACCCCATCTACAATGTCACCTTCACTTTCAAGGGCGACGAAAAGATTGACGCCAAGTTTGAGTTTAACAAGTTTTTCGACGTTGTTGGCTTCTTCAACAGAGACGCATTCACAAGCCTCGTGAAAGCCCAGTTGGCCAAAGTATCTAAAAAGGATGAATAGAAATATGTTTTGTTAGCCCATTATTCCCTAATCTTGTCATCAATCTCTGATATCCACCGGCAAAAGTCTTGCAAGAATGTAGGAAGTGTACGCACACCGGGGAGAAAGTTGGCGTAAAACGGCTCACACATGGCGCCACTATACCCTCGATGGATCTTGTCCACAATCTGGCCCGCCAAACGGATGTGGTTGACAATGGGGGCAAAGAACAACTTTGTTGGTTCAATGTCCTTGAACATGGCCGTGCTCAACTGTCCCGTCATCACGAGCAAAAGCCGCACCGACGGAACGTCCTTGAGCTCTTGCACTAGCGCTTCGTGGATCAGGATCGTCGCTGCCTTTGACGCCGAGTAAATGGACAAGTTCTTGGGCGCCATCGTGCCAAGGATCGACGAAACCGTCACCACCGATAGCTTAGCCGTAGAGTCCCTAGGTAGCACGCAATCCACGTGGTTGGACAATACCCGCTGGAGCAACCAGATTTGAGAAAACGTATTGACATTCACCATCGTTTTGATCCTTTCCGGGCTGAGGTTGAGCAACGATCGGTTATCCCTGATTCCGGCATTGTTGACAAGAATGCTCACATGACGCGCTTGCTCATTCAACTGCAGTATCAACTTGTCCGATTCGGCATTCAAGACCTCCTCGTTGCCAATATCACACGGCACAAAGTGGACTCCATCCAAGTGTTGCGCTGGCTCCGAGATATCAAACACGTAAACTGCACACCCTTTCAAAGTCAACTCCTTGGTGATTTCCCACCCGAGCCCGTTGGACCCCCCGGTAATAATAGCAACATCCCCGCTCCTGATTCCAGCCCACTGTTTGGGGGTGTTGTAGAACCGGGAATACTTGTACACAAGAATGAATGCAATGGTAAAGAGCAATGTGTAGTATGGGACTGCGGTCACATTTTTAGCAATAATAGCAGCCAGGACTTCAACAAGCAATACAGACTTGCCATGAGCCAACAAGGAGTCTAGTATACTGTCTACCGACACTGGCATTTAAAAATCTAGCAATTGTGGTTGACATTTTGAAATTCTTTTCCCTGTGTGCGGGATCTACATGATATATATTACACACACACACACAGCACACACAGCACACAGCCCACAGTTTATTGTGTTATACATTTTCAACGTCAAAGTCGTACCCACGTGCAACACCACCACGACCCTCTTCGGCCATTGTACCAGTACTATCGTTGTCGAAATCACTGCCCAATCCTGTCCAGTGCCGGTTCTGCAAATGCACAGCCGAGGTCGACACCGTGTTTTTGATCGCTATAGTGTTGGAGAACCTCGCAACTAGCGCATTCAGCGGTTCCGACTCTGGCGCGTCAGAGGTGCCGACACTCAAGTGCTGGATTTGGCGAAGCGGGCGCGCGGTGCTCACAAACTTACCCGTGACCGGGTCAAACTGAGGCTCCTCATCCGACTCGTCTTCACCGTCAGCGGCTCCAGCGGTAGCCCCCTCCTCTTCAAATACCCGTATCACGGTGTTGTAGTCAGTGACCCATTTCCCCGTCCATGTAAACTCATCGCTCAAAGCAAGCAACAACTCGTATGGCGTAACGATGGGCTTGAAGTACTCGTTATCCTGATCAAGAACAATCCCCTGGTGGTCGCACCCAAGGACGCACCACACGTCTACGCTCTCAAAATTGGCTAGTTTGGCAACATTGGGCTTGCCCACCACAAACACATAATGCTTCTTCCCCGCCGCCTTGATCCGCGACGAAATCGTGTTGATGAGCCTTTTGGTGTTTGCGAGCGAAAGCGTATTCACCAAAAGACCAACCGTTCCTGCCGATCTGGCAACGTGCATATACCTATAGCGTCTCATTAGGTTGGGAAACGGGCCCTGGCGGACCGTCTTTGTGATGGGGTCGTAGGTCGATACCGACTTGAAGCTGGTGGTGAGTTGCAAGAGACGTGGCGCCTCTGGAGCGGTGACGTGGAAAAGGTTGTATTCGGAAAAGTCAACGTCGCCGTCTCCAAACATACCGTCAAACACCCGGTTGAACTTCTTGGCTCCGCTACTCGATGGGGTGTACCCCACAATGGTTGCCTTTGAGTCTGGACTGGAATACAAATCGGCAATGGTGATGTTGTACCCCTCAAGCTGATCCTTCAACTCTTTGAGGATATAGGTGTGGGGTGCATCGGCCATAAGCACAACTCGGTCGCCGTGATCATACCTTTCCTTGAAACTCAGAACCATGCTGCCAACGTCAACCTTTGGTTTTCCGAAAACATAAACCGCGGGCAACTTTTCAATGTCGTTCAAACACGCATCTCCAAAATGCACCACCAAGTCGGAATGCACATGCTCGGCCGCAACTTCGTCAACGCAGCACGCCGAGTACGACGTGTCCGCCAAGATCCAAAGCCGTTGCCCGTACTCTTTGACAGTACCACAAGCGGAGACAGTGCCGGAAGCACAACAAGATGCAGATGCAGAACACGCCGCAGATGCAGAACACGCCGCAGATGCAGACTCAGGCTGGGGCTCGTCACATGGCCGTGCCGGTACCAACCCCATTTCTCGCTGTAGCTCATGGACAATCGTGGCCGAGTCGCATATTAGCTCGTCGGGAAACTGCAACGTTATTCTTTTGAATCTATCCCCCTGGTCACCCATCTGCTTGATGAAATCGAGGAGATCAGCGAGGGAGTAGTACTCCCATATCCTCTGCTTGAGCTCGTGGTCATCACGCGGGTCCTTCAACTGTAGGTGTCTCCTTTCCTTCACAGTAGACTGGAATTTGTCGTATGTAAACGTAGCATCACTCTGAGCCGTCGACAATGCTGGCGCAACAACTTCACTGGTCATATTGTAGAGGGTTACTAATCGATGGAGCCCAAAAAAAAAAAAATCTAAACTTTTTTTCCTGCGCAAAACATATACACACATACACACATTGGACCTATAACTCGCCTGCCCATTCCGCAGGCATGGGTCTATACACGTAGAGCTGGCCCTTGGTCAAGTGCTGCAAGACGTACTCGCCGTCAACAACGTGTCTCATACCATTGACGTTCTGTTCAAGCACGAGTATCTTTTCGCCCGTGTTTTCCACCACGACAGAAGTGTGGTCGGGCGCTCCCACGGTCTGGGTGCAGCCGTTGTGGTGGAATGTACACGATTTGAACTGAAGGATATCGCCGCGCCGGACCTCGTCAGCTTGAGGGACGCCGTTGATAAAGTTCACGCCGCCGCCGCCATTTTCGGCCGCTTCGATTTGCAAAATGGGGAACCCGTGGATGTACAGCTGCGACACCATGGCATGGTTCCCACACCCCTTTTGCAAGGCTTCTTTGGCCAAGTCCCAACACTCTCCTCGCCCCACAGTCTGTCCCTTGTGGTGTTCGCACCATGACGCAACGTACTCTCCAAACCGTTCGTGGCTGGAGAGCAACTCGGCCTTGGACGGTGGGTTGCTGGTGATGGGCGATGGGATATACTGGTCAATAGTCACACTCACGTCTTTGCCCTGGCTACCCAGCCACTTGAACTTGTAGGCTATAATGGCAAGATCTTTGAGGCGCAACTTCACTACTCTGGAGTTGCTGAAGGCAGAATATGAATAAGATGTCGTATAGTTTAGCCCTTGCAATGCCTTTGGCAATACCAACGGTCCCGAATTGTTTGCGTACCATTGTGTGTTTAGTTCAAGGTCAAAGTCTGGTGGCCCTGTTGCTGCCGGAGCCGGAGCCGGGGGAGAGGGCGGTGCGGGAGGTGGAGCAGCACCGGCTCGGCGGTAGTTCCTCGATGGCGGAGCAGGTGGCGGCGATGGGGATTTCGCCACTGAAGTAGGGGGTGGTGGGTGATGATGAGCTGGCGCTGTGGGTGTGGAGACATCTGACGTGTGGCTTGGACTGTGGCCAATTTCAGGTTTGGCAGGGACGTTGGGCTTGGCCTTGGGCTTTGCCGGTGGTGCTTTCTTTTCGTGAGCATCTTTGTTAACATTCATCTTGCTGAACAAGCTATTCAACTCGCTCGAAACGTCACTTTGAGGATTATGGACCACAACCCTTGGCTTTGGCGCGGGGTGCAGCTCTTGTTCGTGCTCATACGGCGGAGGTGGATTTTGCCGTTTCGTTGGCTTGGGCGGTGGTGCCCTTTTGGCATTCTCGCTTGGGCGTGATGGTTGATCGGGCGGTGTCTCTGCAACATCGTCTACATGCGAGGCAGCAACAGCAGTTGAGCTATTTGACCTCCGCGTGAGTAGTACCGGTGGCGTGAGCTCCTTTTCCACTTGCAACTTTTTGGGCTTTGGCGGTGGAGCTTTGCCTTTGGAAGGTGCAACTTCAACGGGATCTGTATGGCCAGCATGCGCCGCAGGGGCAGGTACAGGAGCAGGCACAGGAGCAGGCACTGAAGACGGCTGAGTCTTTGCCGCCTTACGCACTGGTAGAGCATCACCTGGTCCTCTATATATCTTTGGAGGGGGAGGTCCCACTTTTGATACATCGATGGTGAAGAGCTGGGCTTTTCTTGGTGGTTCGCGCGGGACGGATTGGTGTGACGAAGTTGCACTGAAAGATGGTCTGGCAGGCGAGGGGTGAGACTGTTGCGCAGTCACGGGTGAGAAAGCACCAGCTGCCCGTCGTGGAGGCGGGGCAAAAGAGGTTGGGTCTGGTAAGGGGGTTTTAGCTTTCGGCTCCTCTTGTTGCAACTCATTTGACGGATCACCGGCAAGAGCCTCCGTATTTTGCGGCGGTGCATGATAGGGATTGTCATACGACAAACCAGGGTGCTGGCCAGGGGCTGATGGACTTGAGCGAGTGGGCAAGGAGGGAAGCACTCTCAGTGGTAAGCCAGGTTCAGGAACAGGCGCTGGAACCTGTTGAAAGGATGCCGGGGGTTGCTGAGCGGGAACCTGTTGAAAGGATGCCGGGGGTTGCTGAGCGGCAGGCTGGGAAGCCTGTTGCCGAAATTGTTGCATAACATGCAGGCCAATGTTATCAGCAAGTGATGGTTGGCGAGGTTCAGTGGGTTGCTGTTGCTGTTGTTGCTGTGGCTGCCGAAACTGTTGCATGACGTGCAGGCCAATGTTGTCAGCAAGTGATGGCTGGCGAGGTTCAGTGGGTTGCGGCTGGGCAGCACCTTGCTGTGGCTGCAGGAATTGTTGCATGACGTGCAGGCCAATGTTATCAGCAAGTGATGGCTGGCGAGGTTCAGTGGGTTGCTGTTGCTGTTGTTGAGCATATTGCCCCTGTTGTGGTGGCGTAGCTTGCGGTTGCTGTGGTTGGAACTGTTGTTTCAATTGTTGACCTATTTGATCAGCAAGGGATGGCTGGCGTGGTGGCATTGCTGGCTGTGGAGGAGCGTATTGGCCGGGTGCTTGTTGCTGTTGCGGCGGAGCAAATTGCTGAACAGGTTGAGCTGGTACACCTTGCTGTGCTTGTCCAAATTGCTGTTGAGGTTGCTGAAACTGCTGTTGCTGAGGTTGCTGAAACTGCTGTTGAGGTTGCTGTTGCTGAAACTGCTGTTGAGGTTGCGGCTGTCCAAACTGCGTTGCTGAGGTTGCTGAGGTTGGTATTGAGTGGCCGGGTCAGCGTAAACAGGGGGAGGCTGTTGCTGGCTCTGACCAATGGGTTGTTGAAACTGAGCCTGCTGCTGATACTGCTGTGCTGGTTGCTGAAGCTGTGTCGGTTGTTGAAATTGTGCCAGTGGCTGTGCCTGTGGCTGATACTGCTGTGCCAGCTGTGGTTGTTGCTGCACATGTGGTGCAAACTGCTGGTGCGTTCCTTGTGGGCTGACATAGTTTGAAGCCTCTCCTTTTTGCGGGACACTATGGGCGGGCACAATTCTCTTTGGCGGTGGTGGAAGCGCCGTTACCGTCTCCTTTGGCGGCAAGGGGGCTAGCGAGGGGGTCGGGGTCGGATTCTCAGCCTCTTCTTCAACATTGCCGGGTTCCTTGTCCTTTTTTGGAAATGGATCAGTGTATTCCGAACCGTTTCGCTTTGCCTCACTCTTCTTGTATGTCCGGTAACCGGCCTGGCCAACTGCTTTGGAGCCACGGCCAATCCCCTTGACCGTGGCCTTCCCCATTGACATGATACTGTCTTTGTTGTTATCCCAGAACGACATGGTGGAATTGCTAGTGCTGGTGGAGAGAGTACAGGGGGGGCTATGTTTCGATTGGGAAAGATTGTTTTTGTCGAGATCGGTGTCATTTTTTTCTTTCCTACGTGTGTGTCTATTTTAGTTCACGACAAGCACTAACAAGTAGCTGAAAACACTGCCGGCTGCCAAACCAGCTGACAAGAACACGGTCGTAAAGCCACCAGCAGCCTCCTTTTCGTCGTCCGTGTCGCAGTAATCACCAACAATCATGAATGACGACGTGCACAACTGGCCATTGCTGACGCCGAAAAGCAACTGTAGCAAGATGTACCACACGTCAGACCTGATGAGTGGGGTTCGGCCGGGGTGGACATTGCACGTCATAAACAAGGGAATAAACACCAACCTCGCCACGGAGTAGAGGATGAGTGTTCGTGGGGTTTTGATCAACATGCCCAACTTTGGATACCCGCACAAGATCCGGCCCAACAAGTCACCCAAGTTCCACACGAGGTAGATAAACGGGATGTAGATGCTCTTGTGGAAGAACCGGTGCGGCGAGTCTTGCTGCACGGATTCAACCGTCGATGCAAACACGGGGAAGCACAATGTGATGGAAAAGGTCAAGAAAATCGTCATCACAATCAAGCTCAATTTCGACCAGAGCTGGCCAAACGGCACAAACGCCTTTTGGGTGTGTACCGGCTCAATCAAGTCTTCTTCGCCGTCCTCGCCCAGTCCCAGCTCTGCGTCCGGGTCCTGGTCACTACCAGCATCTTCTTCCAAAAGTCTGTTGACCCTTTCGTACGCAGCCACATTTCTGTGGTATGTGGTCCAGTACAACAACAAAATGCTCACCACCGACACCAAACTCGCCGTGATGTAGTACACAAACACACCGTAGTTCTTTTCAACCTTTTGGCCAGCCGTTCTCTCGCCCACAAGGAGGATGGAGATGATCAACGCACAAGACGGCAACACACCAGCAACCGCCTGCCCCACCATGACTGCGTTTGCATACACCCCTCCCAACACGTTGACGATCGCCATGGTGCCGTTTTGCGCCAAGCCCGTTGCCATAGCCGACACCAACACCATAAACATCAACACAGCAAAAAATACGGCGTCGTTCATGTCGATAAGGGTGTCCGAGATGCAACTGACTGCCATCACCAAGAATATCACAATGGTGATCCACATGCCCAAGTTGACTCTCCAGTTGTAGTTGACATTCTTTTGTGTTTGGGACAAGTACAAGTTGTACACCATCGACGTTATCGTCGACACCGACATCATTGTGGACGAGTAGACCTTGACGATGTTTGGCGAGTTGGCAAACCTATCGGCATAGTAAGCAGACGCAGACAAGAATGCGTTCCAGGGCCAGAGTAGGGCAATACCAATGACGGTGAATGTAAAGTACTTGAGCTGGTTCAATGTGATGCGCAACGGTCCCGCCTTGAAAATGATGGGGTCACGGTGGTGGCTGTGGCTGTGGCTGTGGCTACGACTCTGGTGGCCATCGTCTGCCTCGATAGACCGATGGTTAGTCATATCGTCTAGTTCGATGTCGCTCGGAATCTTTGAAAGAGTATACTGGAGGAGATAGTGTGTCTTTTTATCAACAACAATTTTCTCTCGTCGCGTTTATCAGTACTGGAATTCTCATTGTTTACATATTACGTAAACATATGCTATCAAATCGCAAACAGTATCTTCTGGGACGACAAATCCGCCGCGTCCCTGCCTCCAATCCCGCCGTTCGGGTCCGTGTCGCCCAGGTCCGCGCCGTCAATCTTGCTCAAATCCTTAATCTCAGTCTCGACCAACTCTCGCAACCGCTCTTCGATTCTAAAGTATACTCGAAGAATCAAGTAGTTTGGCTCCTTCAATGGTAGTCGCAATGGCGACGAATCCCCAAGCCAAAACCCGTCCGCCGAGGGTTTGTTGATCGATTTCTTCAGCTTGCCCTTTTCCAATGCGTGCATCACATCCGCCCACTCTTTGTGGCTATACTTTTTCAACGGGTTCTGGATGCTGTCTGTGATAAGAGGCTTCAACTGCTCGAGATACTGCAACAAATCTTCGTGGACCTCTTTTTGGGTCTTGATCTTGCTTCTAATCTGGTCGATGGACACCGTTTGGAGCTTGGCGTCGGTGGTGGTGGCATCTTCGTCTGCATCCTCGCCCGCCGCTTCTGCTTCTGCCTCCATCTCAACCTCAACCACCTCCCCATCATCGCCCTTTGCGGCCCGGTCCAACGACTCCATTTCCTCATCCTCGGACTCCTCCTCTCGAGCTACAACCATGGAGTTGATCGTCAGCTCGTCGTCCCCCTCCTTCCTCTGCCGTGCCAATTCCCGTTGCACCTCATACTCCCTGTCTGGCTTGAAAGCCCACTTTGAAAACAACACACTTATATCGGTAAATGCCTCGTACAACGTGTCACCAACATTAGACACCAATATTGTCATCAAGGGAACGGCACCCACGGCCCACGACACGAAAAAAGCCCGGCCCAAACTTGTTTTGGGCGCATAATCGCCATACCCAATTGTCACCAAGCAAAGAAAACAAAAGTATATTCCATTGAAATAGGACCAGCCTTCAACGTAATGGAAAACACACGCCCCGAGGAGCCAAAACACCATAAACACCACAATCGTCAACACCAACGAGATGTGGTTGTGTTTCATCCTCGCTTTGCGGCGCAACACTCGCATCCGGTGGAACGCCTGCTCGGGCGTGACCCGCGTGCCGTCCCTAGACATCTGCGCTAGTAGCTTGTCTCTTGCACGTTCAATATCGTTCCAAAACAACGTGGGCGCCGCCGCCGACAAAATCACCGACCGAAGGGTAGCCACAATCAACCCCATAAAGAGAACACCCCCGAGCGATAGTATCAACACCATCACCTTGGCCCCTGGTGACTGCGGAAGGATGTCGCCCAACCCAACCGTGAGGAACAGAACGATACAAAAGTATAACGACGAGCCGTACGTGAGGTCCGGAATCAAATGGGCCATCACAATGGCCCCCACAATTGTCCAGATGGCAAACGAGATGGTGAACAACATCAAAGTGCGCTGCTTCTGGTCGAGGTTGAATGTTGCCGGGTACTTGTTGAGCTTGTACCCCATAAAGTTTATGAGCAAAATCACCATGCACACAAAGTAGTAGGCGGCGGTGAATGCGGCGAAATAGAACCCCTCCGACCGGTCGTACTTGACGGGGCCAATGCACTGGTAATTGGTAATGACCACCGCGGCCACAAGCAACATCGAGGCGCAGAACCAGCAGAATATCGACACACACTGGCTGACCAAGTACTTTACCGACCGCGAAAAGTTCATCAACAACGAAACGTTTCCAATTATCCCGAGCGCGAGCGACAACCCATTCAACACCAACACTGGAACCAGATCGGGAACCAATTTCCCGGTAGTCGTGTCCAACCTCCAGTGCTGAATCAATGAAACGATTGAAATCATGTTGGAAAGCGGGCCAAGACACGCGGCTATCAACGGGAAATACGCCGAGATGAGGAACCACACTACAAAGTACGGCTCGCCCGGTCGTATGTTCATATTGACCACCGTGTTGATGGGCACGTTCAACGCATTCTTGATGGCCACGGGAGCAGCCAGGCGGTGTTTCCACGTGGGGTGGTGGTAGGAGGTGAGCAAGGGAGCGAGCTTGTCGCGGTAGTTTTCAAACCCTTCGGTGTTGATGCGCTGCAAATAGAGAGGGTCCGGCCTTAGGGCTGCCTTGGCGTCGCGCAACGCCCTATAGACTTCTTGCGATACGCTTCTCTCTATTGGTGGATGGACCTTGGACATTGGTTGATAAAGCAGCAATATATTATTATCTCCGCTTCGTTTTTTCTTGTGCAGATCATCGTTATCAAAAAACAAAAAAAAACAAATTAATAGGGTGTGTGGTGGATAGTCTATATACATTGGCGAGGGAGGTGAAGGTGAAGAGCGCCTAGGGTAATTCGACAGGTAATGGGTTGTCAATGTTCAACACATACTTTCTGAGAATGTTCTTTTGTATCTCGGGCCGGATATCTTGCATCGACTTGAACTTGTGTTTGAGTGTGCTCTTTAAGATTGTTTCCCTATCTTTTGCGTGCTTCTCGTCCATCATTTGCTCGAGGATTTGGCGCAAGTTGGCTTGTCTCTTGTTCTGCTCACTGAGCGGGGTCTGGTTCAACTCGGTCTCCACTATAGGGTCGGTGTTGGGCCACGACGTGATGCCGTACTTGGCCTTGATGGCGTTGATTTCGCCAAGCAACGCCGTCTCATCGTGTTCCTGCTGCCGGCCATTAACAATATCGTGGCTTATCTCGTCCAACTTTTTCATGTCGTCGAGCTTGGTAATTATCTGCGACAACTGTTCCCTATGGGCAATAAGATCCTCGGCGCTTTGGGCAATCTCCTCCTTCACCTTTTGCTTGGCCAAATCGCCGTAAAGGGCAAACTGCTGACCCATATTCACCTTGATCTCGGCAATGGCAAATGCCTTACGGTTGGACCGTTTGGGTATGGACTCGATACGAACAATATCGCCCTCCTTGCAAATGTTTCCTTCATCGTGCACCAAAAAGTCTTTTCTCTGCAACACTTCCTTGTCAATGAGCTTGTTGTACACCTTTCCCTGTACCCTCACCTTGACGGTTTTGTTCATCTTTCCCTGGGAAATGACTAGTCCCACAAAGTTCTGCCTCGCCATTTGTGCGTATGGTTGTGGATAATGACGTGGTAGTTTGGTTTACTGTAGCTTTGAAAATTTTTGGTGAGACAGAGAGAAGAAAAAAAAAATGGTGAGAGAAAAAATGGGAGTTACCCGGATGTTGCAAACTATTCAACCTATGCTTCCCAATCACTGGTTGATATCATTCAAGACCTTTTCAAACTTGGCCAAGAGCTCCTTGTTCTCTTCCTCAGTTCCGATGGAGATCCGCAACGCCCCGGTGCAGTTCAACTCGGTGCCCCTGAACCTTACAACCACGGCGTTGTCCACCGCCAACGTCTTGTAGAGCTTCAATGCCACCTCGTTTGACGGCTTGCCCTCCCTGTCCAACACTTGGACAAGAATAAAGTTTGAGTCGAGCCCGCCAATGTTTTTGCCCACATGGTTCAATGCGAGCAACTTGTCAAGCACAGCCTGTCTTTGGGTGGTGATCTTGTCAACGTAGTCCTGCATCACCTTCAACCCCTCGGCAGTGGCTCTCTTGGCCACGCTCGACGTCAAGCTCGAGATGTTGTACGGGTACTTCATAGCGTTCAAGTACCACGACAACTCCTTGGTGGAGTAGGTGATGCCGAGCCTAATGCCAGCAAGGCCAAACGCCTTTGACAATGTCTGCAACACAACTAGCTGGGGGTACTGGTTGACCAAAGTGCACATCGACTCGCCATTGTTGGCCGTTTTCAGCTTGGTAAAGTCAATGTATGCTTCGTCCACCACAATGATGCCGTTCCAGAACTTGGCACTTTGGTCCAACAAGTTGATGATTGACTCAACGTCGAGCAATTTGCCCGTGGGATTGCCGGGCGACGTCAAGTACACCAACTTTACGTCTTTGTCGCTCTGCAACTTGTCCAACACCCCCGAAATGTCGACCTGGAAATCGGGGTATGTCAAGGGGACCTTGACAATCTCCACATCGTTCACCGTGGCGCATATAGAGTACATCCCATACGTGGGTGGACATATCAACATCTTGTCCACCCCGGGTTTGCACACACACCTGAGCAACAAGTCAATACTTTCGTCGGACCCCACACCAAGACACAAATTGTCCACTGCCAACAATGAGGTGTCTGCGGCAACGTTCACGTTGGGGTGGGCGTTTCTAAAGTCTATAATCTGCTGCTTGAGTTCCAATTGGTGGGGGTCAGGGTACCGGTTCAACTCGAGTGACGTCTCCCAATCTGTGGGCGACGACAATGCGGGACCATGGGTGTTTTCGTTGGCATCGAGGAGCACGCCTTCTTTAAAGTCGTCTCGGGCACACCGATAGGGCTCGAGCGTAAGGATATTTGGCCGAACAATCTTGTTAATGTCAAACATGGTGGTGGTGGTGGTGGTGGTGATAACCGCCAAAGAAAAAAAAAAAATGTAAATCAGTGAATATGAGTCAATAGTGATGCTACCATGTGAGAGAAGAGGAATGCAGAGGGCAGAGGGTTTCAACAGGAATGGGTTATGGCTCTAGTTGACATGTTTTTTTTGAGACTGCTACTGATCTTGGGGTCTATTCTATTTCAATGTGTTTAGGGGAAAGGAAAAAGAGGATTAACCGTAGTCTATACAACACACAAGCCAGAGTGACGCTTTCGGTCCCTATATTCTACTGCTCAGTTACATGGTGTCACACTGTTGTCGCTGATGCTATTTCCTCTGCTGCTATTGTTAGAACTATCGACTCAGTTGTTGTTGTAGCTGCTGCTGCAACTGCTTCTAATATTTGTACACGACACAAATCAAATGTGGGAAGAAGAAGAAAAAAAAAAAAACAGTTGTCCAACTCATACAACCCACCCACACAATGGATGTCATTAGCTACGACCCCAAATCAAAAAAGCTTGCCTTGCAAGAGACGGCTTCTGTCGAGCACCCACATCTCAAGGTGGAGATCGACCAGCTAAATCAGCTCACCAGCGAAATAATAAGCAATGGAAGCGACGTGCCTCCGGTCCCCACGCCCGAAAACTTCAACAAGGACTTGTCCAAAATGATCAAAAAGTTGTACGATGGCGGTGTGCAAGCCTTTAAAGTGGGCAAGTTTGAAGAGAGCGTTAGGCAATTCTCCATTGGTGTAGAGATGATTCAAAGAAGACCAAAGTTTGAAAGCTTCCAAGGAACCGTGCAGGAGTTGAGTTTGTTCTTGATGAGCCGGGCCGACGCCTACTTGCGGACCAAGCAGTATATCAAGGCGTTTAACGATGCTGACTTGTTGTTGAATATGCAAATGAACTCCCCGGAAAACTTTTTGAGAAGAGGCGTTGCCAACTATTTCTTGGGCAACTACGAATTGGCCAGAGCAGATTACCAGCGCGGGTTGAGCTTTTCCGAGAGCCACGATAGGTTACAAAAAGAGTTGGAGATATGCTTGGACAAGATCTTGGAGGAGAATGGCGATTATTTAGAGTAGTGGACGTGGCAGTTATTTGTGGCTCGATAGTTTAGCCGCTTAGTTAAATGGCAAGAATAAGAAGAATAAGAAGAAAAAAAAAAAAATATAATAAGCATTACACAAGAATCAAGACTCATATACAGAGGGCAACATCCGCAAGGACACCAACAACAACAACAACAACAATATAAAGAATCAGTAGGTGATTGAGGCGGGCAAGCACACAGTATCAAAGTCAAATCAAGGGTATATATGTCAGCCACAGTTATGCCGGCTTTCGACTCGAGCTCGCTCATTATCTTATCAGACTCTGAAGACGAGAATGAGGCTCCACAACAAGAATCACACCAGGGGATTCACAATAGCGGTGACGCGCTGGAAAGAAAGATAAAGTGGCTTGGCGATGGCAATACCACGTCCACGCACACAACCCCGGAGGAAATAGCTCTTGTCAACGACGATGATGTTGATAGGATATTCAAATCCCCCTCCGTCACTCCACAAGTGCAGCAACAAGAACAAGAACAGAAACAGCCACAAGAACAACCACAGAAGAAACAGAAACGCCTTGACTCACTCTGGACAACACCATCTACAAGCGGCGCCTACCGTCTACCCCACGATTTACACGCGCCCACCGCTACGACCAATTCAGCTGACAGCAAGGATATCAAATTCCAACCCGCCACTATGAACAATTCAGCTGACAGCAAGGATATCAAATTCCAACCCACCACTACGACCAATTCAGCTGACAGCAAGGATATCAAATTCCAACCCACCGCTACGACCAATTCAGCCGACAGCAAGGATATCAAATTCCAACCCAAACAAGAAGATAGCAAATTGATAGAGATACTTTCAGATCACGAGTCTATTTCCGATTCCGATGATAGTGATATCATCGAAGTGCCGCCCGAAGAGGCCGCAAAGATTGCGTCATTCAAGATTAAACCGTCACATGTGTTTAATCTGCAATACGCCGACCTTTCCATCCTGCCCATGCCAGGCTCCTTTCCTGGCTCGCACATACCACCAGCGAATGGGTTCAACACCGG